>OESO01000073.1:119930-321563 GCA_900240985.1 Crithidia bombi
TGTCGATCGACGGTCATAGAACCGTCGCCGCATCACGGTCGAAACCCTCGCTCTACTCGTCGGACGTCTGGATTCAGCGCCAAGGTCCGTCACGCAATCCGTGGTTTGCGATTCCGTGCGCAGGTTCAGTCAGCATTGGACTAGCGAGCTGTTGTAGGCTGTGTGACGACGCTGCTGTCGCTCGAACAGGATGACGCTTCTGCAGCGTGTGGGCCATCTGTGCCAGAGTTCTGGTGGGTGGTGCAGAGCTGCCGTTCGTCACTGCAGATAGGGAGCCGAACTGGTAGCTTCGCGAAGGCAGCGGCGGTGGCACGAAGTTGCCGTGCGCAATCACCGATTGGGCCTGTTCCCGGCGCAGGCGTTCCACAACCACACCGCCGTTCGGTCGAGGATGACTCTACGTTCTCTTCCATGCCTTGGCAAGTGGGTTGGCACTGCAGTCCCAGGCAAGATTCAGTCCAGCTTGTCCTTGGTTCTCCCAAAGCAAACAAGGTTCGTGTCATCTTCCTTGTATTATCCCGAAAGGTGTCCTAGCGCCGACGATCGCTCGTTTCCAGTCTTTGTCTTCTTCGCTCGTCGTACTCCTGTCTAGCAGCTTCCGACTCACCTGCGCTTATGCTCTTTGCAGTCTGTCTGCCTTGTGCCTCCCCTGCATGCGGACTTCTCACTTCATGTCTCATGCTGCATGTTCGGCATCTGAACCTGCTCTCATGGCAAAAACAGAAAAAAGACAGCGCGCTCCGCGCCCGCTCCTGCGATCTCCGGCCGCCTAGCCATGCACGATGGACACTCGCGCCGCACACAAGGTCCATCAGTCTGTCCCGCAAATAGGGGCAGCGCACCTCGCACTCTGGCTTCAGGCACAGCTTTGCAGTTAGCGCTGTGGTGCCGGGCGTGGACGGAAGGTCTCGGATCGTGTCCATCTCAATTGTCACCAGAGGGCAGCCCAGACCAGGTTCGTACAGCGGCCGACCGCGAGGCCGAGGGGGCGAGAGGGCGCCTGTATTTCACGCGACCGTGCAGAGCCGCGGCTGACAAGAGACCGGCTGCCGCTGCCACACAGCGACCGGCGCAGCAAGCGCCGCACACCTACCAAGTGCTTCCGGCACGCGTCACGTCGTCGCAACAGGAAGATGGACGTCTCCCATGCAACCGCCGCGGCCGGTACAATGTTCTGTCTACTTGTTCCCTGTTTCTGCCTCTCGCGTCTGCACTCGGAAACCTTCGGCCAGTCACAAGCATGGAAGAATGTACGTGTCACTAGCTTGCTTGGATCGATAGTCATCCGCAGCTTCGACAGCGGCACAGACACGATATGATTCCGCCCCGTGTACGCCCGCAAGTGCCTTCCCAACGGAACGTGTAGCCGCCCCGTCCCAGCAGGAGCCGTACCAGCATGAAAGCCAGAGCTTCTGCGGGAAGCCCTCCACCGCGAACCCGGCCACGCCGCTGAGAACTGAGTGATCAGCGTCAGCGTCGCGTCGCGCCGTGGAAGAAGAGCGTGCGTCGAAGCCCTTGCTTGCTTACCCAGCCGTACTGCTGAGAAGAACACCCTTGTCCCCCGCCTCCCCGCCGTACGTAAAGAACCATCCGCTGTCACTACTTCCTCCGCACCGGGGGCAACCTCACGCGAACACCTCCAACGCTCGCTTCACGAAGTTTAGCAGGTTTCGCGTCGACTTTCTCAGTCCTTTGGCAGCGCAGCATCAGCTTTATGCCAGCGTCACCGGATCGGTGTAATCCCTGCACCTGGTACTTCGCGTCTGTGTCAGCCACATCTCATGTCCCCGTCGTCGCGCGTCGGCACGAAGGAGTCGAGCGGGAACGCGCACCGCGCGCAGCTACCGCTCAACCACCGTTGTCGGATTCGCTTCTGTTCCTCGTCCGCGTCCGTGGAATCGCAGACACATCGGAAAGGAGAATATACTCCCTGGAGCTTGTAGCTGCCGGGTACTGAGTTGCCTCTACAGAGAATACGCCTCACTGCAGTGCGATTACATACCGCGCCTATGTCTCATTCGTTCAGTCAGAGGGTCCTCTCACGCCAACTATGCTCGCTGAACGATTGCTCTTTCCTGTCTAGTACGTCTATGTTCACTTCCGCGTTCAGCAGTATGGGTGGTAGAGAGCGGCGAGGGCCGAGCGGAGGGCTTGGCGTCGTGCTAGAGAGAGAGGAGGTGCGGGCTGAGTGCTAGTGCAAGCCCACAGTCTGCGTGCCCTGGCTGCGTCTCGCGTGGCGCCATCCCCTAGGCTGCTTCACGGCTTACAGGCGTTGCTATACAGGCCGTTGCGCACTACAGAGCCTTTACTCGACTGAAATGGCGCGGCGAGAGAGGAGGGCCGCGGAGTGGTGGTGGCCACAATCGCTGGTAGGGACAGTTGGGGCAGCCAGTAATTGACGAACAAGAGACAAAGATCATCTTGCAGAAGACGCGGGGAGCTGCGTTCGCGTCTTCGTTTAGCCGATCTAGCGAGTCCTCTCGGTCCGACAACGTGTTATGCGGTGCCGAGAAAACACCTTCCCGCAGCAGATCATCACCCGTGTTGCAGCTCCGCGCAGTTGTCTAATCGCGTTGGCTTGAGTCCTTCGCGGGGCAAAGCCACGTCGCGTAGAAGAACAGAGCGGGGTTTCTGATTCTCACCTCATAAAGGTGTACGCCTTCTACGAGAAAATGGACGACGGCGCTGTTAAATTACTCCGTATCGTTGTTGTTTGTGCGTTGCTCGGTCTGCTGTGTGGGTGTGTGTGGTCTTGCTCTGTGGTGTGTGCTCGTGAGAAGAGAGATGACGACACAGCCGCATCATAACCCGGTTTTGGTGCCGACCAAAAACGTCGAGAGCGACTGCGTTACGCCGTAGAGACCACCAGCACACCACTCAGATCCGTCTTGTCCGCCTGTCCATTTTCGCGACGCGAATGTCCACCGCTACCTCTAGTTTTGGGTACACAGACCAGTCCCTTTTACTCTTACGCGAGCTCTCTGCAGCCGCGAATATTCTACACCGACCTTGTCCGAGATAGACGCAGGAATACAAAGCCCCCACACACTATGCGCGAGCGCCTATATAGCTGAGATGAGAAGAGTGGGAAAACAGAAAGTCGACATCGACCAGTGGACTTTTGGAGCGCGCATCAGGATGTCAGTCGCGGCTAGGACAGTGTTCATCTCTTGAAGCTGAAAAAAATAGAATAGGTGCGTTTCGTGGAGTGGTGTTCGGTAGTCGCAAGTGCCTAGGGACGAGACGTCGGCGTGATAGTGTGTGCAGTGTACATAGTCAACCTGTAAAGCAGCCCCGACAACGCGACGTGTGGTGAGAGTCACCACGATCCGGCGAACGAAAAGAAAAGGGGGAGTGGGGGAAAGAGGAAGAAGAAGTCAGAAAGAGGAGGTCAGCAGTCGACGGAAGGAAGGTGGTCGCTGCGGATGACCGACAAGCAGAGAAACCTCTCTAAGCACAACACAAAACCAAAAATGGGGGGAACGCCAAGGCAGCACCCCGCGTTAAGGGCGGGAGCAGCTAGACTGCTCTCAAGTGTGGTGGGAGCCTCAATTGAGCTTTCCTCAATCAACAGTGAATCTGGAGTAACGGGGAAGTCGGTACTTCCTCAGCCAATTTTCTTCCCTTGTCTATTCGGCGCATCCCCTCTCCCTCCCCATGTACAAGACCGTCACCTGGCAACACAGAAGCACAGGTCAGCTATCCCTCAGAAGTCATCCCCCTCACAATCAGCGACCATGGCAGCACATCCGAGCAACTGTGGAAAAGAACAAAAGCGGTAGTCGTCGCTCTTTTGCGGCGGCCTGGGGTGACCCCTGAACCTCTTTCTCCCAGAAATGCTGCTCCACCCCTCCAGCACAGCAAGCCGCTCTTCTTTTCGCATCAGCGGTCGCCGTAGTGGCACGCTTTCATTATAGACAGCGCAATGTTCAGTGCGCGTATCGGTGCTCTGCACAACACGTCCATTACGCTACACGCCAGCGGCCAGTGCAGCCACGCCACGCACATCTTACAGAGAGAGAGACGATGGGTCATAGACCTGTTGAAGTCTCCGTCGGGAGAGCAGCAATTATATATACTAAGAAATGAACTAAGATGGAAACAAACAGAAAAAAAACAGAGAGCAAAACCTTTCACAACGACATGTTGCCCGGTGCCTCTCCCTTTCCGAGAAACCGCATGCACGGCCAGCGTCACTGTGGTCCCGTTGTGGCCCGCAGGCATAGACGTGTTGAAACACAACACACACCTCACTTAGAGGACGTCGTGCAGAAGACAAATGGACAGTAAAAGCAAACTGAAAATACAGGAGAACCGTAAAACAGCCACCTGGCCAACGAGTCTATACACTATCCAGAGCAGCAGGCCGCTAACCCACGCCTAAAATCACAGCGCGAGCACCTCTCTCTTCCCATCACGGCGGTCGCAACGCAGCACTCTGCTCCGCACCAGCCGCCTTCTTGCAAGTCCTTCTTTTTGGTGACCTCATGTCCACTGAACCCGAACAAAGCCACGAAGCCGTCACGTGCGAAGCCTCGCGCCGCTGGTGTCGTTGCAGACGCATCAACACCACAATGCAACCTGCGTTAAAAGGAGAAAACAAAAAGCGCAAACGCACGCATAAAACTGATGACACATAGGCAGCTAGGCCTTCACTGGAACAGACGAGTGTCGGTATTTTCTACACACGACACCTACAGGAAAGCAAACGTTAAGCGAAATGACAATCGGCATCGAAAGACTATTTCCGCACAGTGCCGGCAATCACAACCCACACAACCAATCACAGCGTGAGTGCCCACGCACGGAGCTCGCCAGCTGCAACAGGAACCCATCCAGCGTGTCCTGCTCCCCATGCAACAGCACCTCCACTCGCACGGCGTCCACGTCCGGAACCGGTATCCGCACCCGTCGCCGCGCGCACGCCACGCCTCCGCCTCAGCACCCGCAGCCGCAGCAGCACGCACGCACAGCAGAACTGCGCGGCCGCTCCGGCTCCGCGGGTGCACCGCACGCGCCTCTCCCAGCAGTCACTACGTCGAGCAGCCAGGCGCCACCAGCAGCACCGGCATCCCGCGCCACCTCAGCGTGCCACAACGTCGCCGTAATACAGCCCCCAGCATGCTCATCAGGCGCAGCCATTTCGATGTAAAGATGAGTCGAGAACCGCAGGCCGCACGCTGAACCCGCCGGGACGGCATCAGCGCAGGGTCCGCCACTCCGGGTGCTCCGTGATCATTCACAACCTCCGCCCGGGCCGCGTCCACAACCACCGTCCAGCCACGTCTCGCAGCCCGGCAAGGTCAGCTTGTCCTTGTTCTCCCCAAACAGCAAGTCGTTCATCCCGAACAGGTGCCGCCGATCGTGTCCAGGCCGCCGCTCGTTCTCCTTCACAGCTCCACACCACCCGTCGTTTCCTTCGTCGCCTTCCTCCCTCTTCGGCCTTCTCATCACCGCCGCCACCGCCGTCCTCTTTCTTGCCCCACGAAGCACCGCCCCGCACAAAGTCCATCAGCGCCGCAAGGGCAGCGCACTCTCCTCCGCCTTCAGCACAGGCCGCGACGACCGACGTGTCCATCTCAATCACGCAGGTTCGTCAGCGCACCGCAGCCGCAGCCCCTCACGCGCCGTCAGCGCGCTGCACCGCGCCGCTGCACCACGCGCCGCGCACGCCACGCGCGCACACCACAGGCTCCGACGCGTCACGTCGTCGAACAGGAAGATGACTCCTCCATCCGCAGCCGCTGCACGCTCTCGCTCTCCTCCGCCTGGAACTCGCGCACAAAGAAGATGTCGTACAGCTGCTGGTTCGTCCCGCAGCTTCGACAGCGGCACAGACACGATATGCCGCCCCGTGTACGCCGCAAGTGCCTTCACGAACGTGTGCCGCCCCGTCCCAGCAGGGCCGTACAGCAAGAAGCCAAGCTTCTGCGGGAAGCCCTCCACCGCGAACCGACCACGCCGCCGCGCGGAACTGGTCGATCAGCGTCAGCGTCGCGTCGCGGCCGTGGGAAAAAGAGCGTGTCGAAGCCCTTGTTGCTACCCAGCACGTACTGCTGGAAGAACACCCTTGTCCCCCGCCTCCCCGCCGTTACGTAAAGAACCATCGCGTGTTCACTCTTCTCCGCACCGGGGGCACCCTCCGCGAACACCTCCACGCTCGCTTCACGAAGTTGTCAAGTCGTGTGGCGACACCGGGGGTGGCCCTGGAGCGCAGTGTAAGAGTACGTCGCTTCCATGGGAGGTTGTAGTCTGGGAGATTGTATGCCTCTTCGTTGAAGCGAACCTCGATGCCATCCACGTTAGTTGGCAGCCACGCTTTCTTTGGAAGCTTTACAATACGGAGACGATCGATCACATCCACCGTCGGCACATTTTTTGAATCGGTTTTATTGTCCACCGGGGCACCTGCCTTGAACGGGGAGTAGCTGGGGACGTAGGAGCGCCAGCTACGGTACGGGTCTATCAAATCCACCAATTCCTTGCTGCCGCTCAGCAGCCGTGGTGGGAACGGGCGCGTTCGCCTGAGGTGTTCACAGACGTAGAGGAGCACCGCATTTTGCAGAAACACGTTGTGGTTCTGCACATCGATATAGCTGTAGGGTGGAAGTCGCACCTCAATGTTGCGATGAATGTACGGAAGGCCGCCCGCGGTGCCACCGAACGACGTGTGGGACACCCACCAGCTCTCCACAAGCGGCATCAAGGCTCGAAAGGTGCCAGCAAAAATGGAGAGGAAAAGGAGCAATACGCAGAGCGCAGGGACAGACACGCGCTGCTCTGCGTAGTCGAAGAAACCGGCGACAGCGTTGGCTGCGGTCCGCAGCGAGCTTTCCAAGTGCTGCTGGATGACGCCTGAAGCCCCGTCGACCGTCACAGTTTTGTTGCTGGCCACGGCAGCGATGTCCGCGTTGATGGAAGAGATCATGTTGTTGTAGTTGTTTTGTGTGTGAGAGTTTGCTTCTTTTTTTTGCTGATTTGCTTTCTCTTCCTGTTTACGTCTTCTTGAAGGTACCCTTGTGCCTGCCACGACGTGGTGTGTGAGAAGGGAGAGGCGCCCTGGTCTCTTTGGAGTTCCTTTTTTTTTTGATCTGGACAAGAAAGAGGCAGAGGCAAAATGACGTCAGCGCTAGCGTTGAGAGGAAGAGGAAAACGTAGGCACCACAAGGCGAAGAAAACAGAAAAGAAGTTCGAAGGGAGGGGAAACCCCATACTCGAGGTAGGGGAGGGGAGCAGGCAGAAGAAAGAAAGGAAAGCGCTGACCGTGCGCTCAGGAAGGGTCTCTGGAAGATAAAACGACAAAGTCAAACATATATATCGACTGAGTTTGTAATGGAGCGTACATGCTGCAGGATCGCTGCTAGGCGGGGAAAGCGGCGAGACTGACTATTCTTCCTCATACCTCTTCTCTCCTTTTTACAGACTTTTCGGTGTGGCCTAGTCGTCCGCGTCATCGTCATCATGGAACGCTTGCAGCGATGAATAAAGCGCGCGCTTCTCCTTTCTTGTTGAAACTCCTTTTCTTTTCTTAGTTTCTTTGGTTTGTTGTTTTTATAATCATATTTTTTGAAACAAAGGGGGAGAGGGGGGAAACCATGTCCTCCGAGTACATGGGAAAGCGTGCCACAACGCGGCAGCAGCAACAACTGCGGATGCATGCTGCAGAAAAAGACGGTCACACAGCGCAACCCCACACGCACCGCAGCAGACTGTACAAAGAACTTTTTTTTTGAGGGGGAAGAACAAGAAAAACGACGTCTAATCGAGTTGCTGCATGCAGAAGAAAAACTGCTGTATTGCATTACGTTGTGGCTCGTCAAAGCGCGGTAGATGCTCGGCAAAGAAAGACTCCTTCATGGCACACAGTTGCGCAAACTCCTGCGGCGACAGCGAGTTGGAGCCGTCCTCGTCTAACAAAGCACGGAAGATCGCCTCTTCGGCCGCCGTGAGCCGCGGCACGGTGCTGACGGCGGTGAGCGCCTGGCTGAATTGCTGCCACGTCAGGGCTGTGGGGCGAACCAACGTGGCCTGTAGGCGGCGTGCATTCATTTGGGCCGCTTCAGGCGACTGCGCAGCGTCGGCAGCGAGGCCGAAGCGCTCTTCGTTGTAGCGCGCCTGTGTGACAGGTTCACCCGCCAAGTCCGTCCACAGCCCATCACCCTCACGCTGCCGTCCCGTCGTTCCACGATCCCCTTCGTCGTTGTTGGACACCGCTGCCACCGCAGAAGAGGCAGCTTCGACTTGTCCGCGCTTTGTGTTATTGCTGCCGCTGGCGCTTGTTTCCTTCCGTTCCACCTCTTGCTGCTTGTTGTAGCTCAGCACGGTCTGTTGCACCACCGCCTTCACCGCCAGTGTGGCCATCGGCAACTCCGCGTCAGGGATGGCGCCACCGCTTAACACGTCCGCCGGCACCGGCGGCAGAGCGTCTAGCATGAGCTCCAGCGCAGGCAGAATCGTGCTAGACTCCTTGATGACGTCAAACAACTTCTGGTATACTTGCCACGTCACCGGCGAAGAGAGCGCAGCATCACGTGACGCGTCAGTAGCAGCGGTGTTTGCTGGCGTCTTCGCGTTTTTCGTCGCCTTGTTGTTTCGGCTCATGATTGCCCTGTGGTCGCGCCGCAGCAAACGACGGCAGTCCTCCACGGAGATGAAACCACTGTTCGACGGATCGCACAGTCCAAACTCAATAGCGCGCAACTCCCACCGTAAATAGTCCATACGGTACAGAAACGTTGGGTACGAGACGGTCTCCAGCAGCGTGTCTTGAGCTGCCATCCTCTGCAAGTCCGCTAGCCGTGACGGTGGTGCGACGTCGAAGGCGGACGTGGAAGTCGCAGAGCCCAGCTGCAGCCAGGCGTGCTGCACTCGGCGGCCCACGCTAGTCCACCACGTCACCGATTTGGAAGGAGCTAACGCAACATCAGCCGCAGCAGTGGCACTGCCGTTGCAGCTGCTGACTGTTCCGCTCCTGTCCTTCGCTGGGTTGGCGCCTGCGACTGTCGCATTACCTGATACAGTGTCACTACCCCCTCCGCCGGTGCTCCTCTCCTTGGTCAGTGCAGCGGCACCGCTTGCGGGTTCGGTGGAGACGTCGCGGTAGTGCGTAGAGCCCGGCGGTGCCCCTACGTGCAGCGGCAACGGCCCGAATAGCAGCGGACGCATCAGGTCCGACGAGAGCTCAAAGCTCAGGTCATTTTTGTACTTCTGGCGCTGTCGCACACTGCGGCGCGACACACCAGCGCGACTGGCCGTGGACACTGACGGAGCGTCGTGGGGTGGGCTGCGGCTGCCATCCGGACCCTCGCCCTCACCCCTGCCCCCCGCCAGGTTGTACGTCACCTGCACCGCCGGATCAACCATGATCGTGTTCAGCAAACGGCAGAACTCCCGCTCGCTCACGCGGCCGTTGTCGTCGAGGTCAAAGACGTGGAACGCGCGCTCCAGCGTCTGCCGCTGTGTGGAGAGGAGGGTGAAGAGGACCACGAACTCCGCGTAGTCGATCGCGTTGGTGCCGTCGAGGTCGACGCAGCGAAAAAAATGTATGAAGCGACGGCGCACTGCCGGCGGCAGCCTCTGCAGCCACGAGGAGGACGAGGAGGAGGGGAGGGTGTGCGACATCTCGTCGTCAGCCATTGCAGGGTCATGGGAAGCAGCGTTGGAGAGGGGTGGACGAGCCGTTGTTGACACCGCTGCCTCTGTCTCTGGCAGTAGCAGCATACAGCGTACGAAGCCTTCCAGCGTCAGCACGAACTCACCCGATTTGGGATCACGCTGGGCGTAGTGGAGAAAGCGACCTTTGAGCTGGTGCGGAACCTCGCGGAGAGCGGTCGTGCCGACAGCTGCCTCACATTCCGTGGTATCAGCCTCCCCCGCACTCGCGGCTTCGTTGCCGCTGATGGCGACGTCGGTGCTTGCGGCCGACGCGGCACTGGCTGTTTGATGTGCGCTTCCGAAGATGGCAGCACGCAACTGTGCAGCACCGTCTATTAGTCGAAGCACTCCATCTACCACGGTCACAAGTGCATCATCGGCTGTTGAGCTGTGTACCAGTTCCGCTTCCACGGATGACGAGGATACTGACGAGGCCACTCGATACTGGCTCGAGCTGCACGTGTTGTAGGATCTGTTTGTGCGACGCAGAAAACCCAACACAAAAGCACCACGCTCCGATGGTAGTGTCAACTCTGCTGTCGGAGTACAGACATACGGAGCAGAGCCCACGCCCAGTGCCAACCCAACCGTTAGCAAGGCTGCACGGCGAGCAAACGACATAGTTTGCTATATATATATATATATATATGACGGTGCTCTCAACACAAATAACAATAAAACAGTTCAAGACGAGTGACACCCGTGTTTCGTCTCTTCTCGTCGTGTGTATGTGTGTATGTGTCCTACTCTACCTAAATGCCAAGAAAAAGAGAGAAACAGAGCAACGCCAAAAAAAAAAAAGACGTGAATCACGTCGAGCGAAGTCGCTTCTGCAATACGGGAAGAAGGAAATCGGGGAGCAGAGAATGGTGAAGTTGATGCACATTGATAGCACTGCACAAAGGCAAGCCATTCAAGACACCGGAACACCGCGACGAGTGTGTACGTGGAGGGGAGAGGGGAACGGCATGTCAGCCGATTGCAACGACAACACACTGGACATTCTGACTTTCACCGTCGCTCCTCTCACGCGTCCCGGTGCTTTGACGTAGCAAAACAAAGAGAAAAAAGGAGGGCTTTCCGCAGAAGGGGGAGGAAAGGCAGCCCCCCATCGCTTTTTTTTTCTCCATCGGCGTGTGACACACCCGTATTGCTACACTAGAGCAGAAGGTTGCCTGACATACGTGTTATTTGTGCATGCCTGTTGAGGCTTGTCGCTACTTCACAACAGCCCTCGCGATAGCAAACTATTTTTATATATACTCTTCTTATCTGCTTAGTAACAAATTGGGGGAGGCAATACATGCGTGTTTTCTGCTTCCGGAGAACAACCGCAAAGCAACAAGAGCAGAACGCTTTAAAAACAAGAGAATAAAGTGGACTTCTGTTGCTGTTTCCTCTTTTTCTTCTTAGCCGCGTGAGGTTGCTGCTGTGGTTCTCGTCGTCCTTTCATAGGCTACCAAGCACAGTTCCGTGGTCACTTTATTCCATTTACTTTATTTCATTTGCGCCGCTTCTGGGGCTGCCACCGTTCGGCATCCGGCTCCCTTCACTACCGCTGTCTTTTTTTTTTTACGAAGCAAACCTATTGTTATTATCGTTCTTATCACAATTGTCGCCACGGTTGCCCTCTCTCCCTCGTTTCTCTGCCGGAACGAAACTGGAAAAGGTGGTCCGCACCCCTTCCCCCACCAACCCTGCTGCCGATGCCCGTTGCATCTCTCAGCTCATCAACGACGCAAGAAACATAAGAAGATAAGAGAGAGAAAAAAAAAAACAGCAGTCGTTCTCGTTTCAGCTGCCGCCCCCCCCCCCACCCACACACACACGTCACCATCACCACCACCTCTACGACCCTTCTCCAAATTCACAAACAAGGAGAGTAAAAGACCACAAAGATCGCAGAGGAGCTGCGCAAAAGTCATTCAAAACGCAGAAGGGGAAAAGATGTTCATGTGGAGGGGGGAGAGAAAAATAAAAAAAGAAAGACAACGGCACCGTCACAGCGTGGGAAGGAGAAGGCGGATGCCCCGCTCAGCGTGACCCCCAGAGAGCCTTAGAAGCACCAGGGCGCGTATTGAACGCGTGGGGAAACCGTAAAAGAGCCCCTTCACCGCCTCACACACCACATCTAAAATGAAAATAAAGAGAGGGAACCGGTACACTGGAAATTTGGTAGCTAAGCGGAACGGCGAGAAGGCAGGGAGAACGACGATAACATCTGTATGACAGCAGAACAACACACAACAACGCACGTCTACTCTACAGACATGCGAACATATATACATGTATACTACGGTTATCCTCCTCTTGTTTTCTCCCTATTTCGCACGCAGCGGTTTTTTTTCTTTGAAGGGGGGGGGTTATTGTTGGCTACACGACACTCGAAAGCAGAAAAAAAAAACGGGGAAGAGAAGCAAAAGAACGAGGACGGAAAAGGAAAGCCGCCAGACACAAACGCAACGCACACACGCACACACGCACAACACCTACACCACAAGAGGCAATAATCATGAATGATTGCCAAACCAGTGTCGTCTTGCAGAGGTACTTCATAAAAGCAAAAAAAAGTTGTTGTTGTTTTTTTTGCATACCTTGTCCTTTGGTGCGTTTGCAGATGTTGTTGATGTAGCCCTCGAGGGGACAGCAAAGGGTGCTTTACCGAAGATTGGATGTGCGCGCGTGTATGGTTGTTGTTAGTGTGTCCCTTCACGCCTCTGTTCTTTTTCTTCTGTGATATGTTATTTTGAAAGGCGGCAATGCAAGAAAAAAAGCACGCAGAAAACAAAATAAGCACAAAAAAAAGCAGTAATGCAAAAAGAAAGCTGTCGTTTCTCCCTGAAGCGGCAACCGTGTAAAACAAGGCGCCAACACACCTCAATTTGCGTACAACTGCAGAAGAGGGGGAAAACAAAAAGCAGAAAACAAAAACCGCCAGACCAGAAAAAAAAAAGAAGTCAAACCATACATCATAAAAACTGCAACAAGTGAACGAGGAGACGGCTGTACCACGACAAAGCACAGCCAAAAAAAAAAAGATGGAAAGAGAATAAAGAAACAGGGGAAACAAGAGAAGGGGGGGAAACACGACGGAGACCTTTTCTTTAGTAGATACAGGTGTTCTGGAACACAATAAAGAGACGTGTACAACTTCCGCTTGCATTCCGTTGCGTGTAGAAAAAAAAAAATCAAAGGGAAAACAAGTAGGAAGCAAGCGAAAGGAATAGACCAAAATAGCAAGACAGAAAGAAACAGTCAACGCAACCACACGCTTTCTCTTTCTTTCTTTTTCTCTTGTGGTGGTTGTGTCCCCTACCCCACCCCCGCGCCTGCCTAGCCTCGTCCGTCATTGCAGCAGCACGAATTTCACATTCCACTTGGTCGCGGCACCGCAGACGAAAAGCGACGTCGCAGCGGCTGTTGTTGGAACGGGTCCGCTCGCGGTGCGACAGCGGACGACAACAAACCAGGCTCGCCCACCGTGTTGGCTGCACCGTCCCCCGCCGCTGACGCTGAGGTTGACATCAGAGTTTCTGCGACGGAGCGCGGCGCCTCCTCCTCCAAGTCCTCAACATCCCACATGTAGTCCTCTGGGGAGCTAGGGCAGGAGTAGGAGCCCCGCCCGCCATTTGTGATTGAGCCCGGCTTTGAATGGTAGTGCAGGTAATAGGAGCAGCTCTGCGCGTAGTTCTGCGCAATGCGCTGCGAAACATGCCGATGCACCAGCAGTGCCAAGTCCACCTCCTCCGGCGAGGTTGGTAGCGACATGGGCGGTGACATGCGAAGCTCCGCGCCAACATCGTCCTTCTCGCGCCTATCGGTGCCGTGCGCCGCCTCGGTCGTCACCGCAGTGGTTTTATTTACGCTGTCGCTGGCGGTGGTGCTGCCGCAGCACCGGTACGCCACATCAACCGTCACCGCAGCAGCTGCTGACGCAGAGGACGCTGGGGAGGGAATGCTACCTGCGTTTGCGTTGCTACTACTGTTGTTGCTGGACGCCATCGCGCATGCCTGGGCGGGGGTGCTGAAAGCAGCAGCGGCGGCTTCCAGCAGGGGCAACTGCTGCGGTGATGTTACGTTGGAGAAGAGAGCGCGTGGTGGTCGGCGAGGGAGGCTGCTGGGCCTCACGCCAGTGCCGCACCGCTCCGGTGGTGTGACGGAGAGTGGCGCTGATGTGCGGGGTGGGGTGTGAGCTGGCGCGAGGGGCGGCGACAGTGTTGACGTGGGCAACGACCCGCAGTCCCCATCGTCGTTGCCCAGCGGCGGTAACGACACCAACACGGCTGGAGAAGTGGTGGCCCACGCCGCAGCGAATACTCGCACGCCGTCCGAAGCTTCATCACAGCACGCAACGCCGCTATGGCTGCTGCCGCTTCCCTTCGCACGCGTCTCGGACAACCACCTGGAGGACGACACGTAGGCCTCGGTGCCCGCAACCGTCGGCTCTGACAGCGTCGTCGGCTCCAATGCCGCCGTGACGGACGTTTCTGGAGGGCTGCGTCGCCGCCTAGGCAACGAGACGACGGCCGCTCCACCTGCTGCTGCTGCCGCTGCCGCTGCCGCTGCTGCGTCCGTCAGCACGGCGTAGTCCGCCTGAACGGTGCAAGCCGCGTTGCCGGCTGCTCGGTCGCACATCCTGTGACCTGTGCTACTTCGCTTGTTGGGTGGGGTGACAACGAGGGGAGCGAAGGCCGCTGCTCCGACGTCGGCGTCCCCCACACCCGCCTTATCGTCGTCGTCTGCGCTTGTTTCTTCTTTCAAGTCGCTGCAGGAGTCACTCGTGCTTTGGCGTCGCGTACACGCCAGCGGCGGTGGCCCATCGTTATCGCTGGTGTTGTCCGAGCTGCGCGAGAAGTTCGCCACACACATTTCGCTCTGCTGACCCGCCTCCTCGTTCACATTCCCCTCGGCCTCGTGTGATGATGTCGCCGCAGGTGCACACACCGGCGATGCTTGGATGTCGTCCACGTCTGTGACAGGTGTAGAGGCGGGGTAGCTGGTGCTAACGGTGCCACCTGGCGTTGCCAAGGTAGAGCTGGGGCCGCGGTAGACATCGCGGAAGTGGTCGATCACGCCGTGGGGCGACACCGTCATGGGTGGGATGTGTGAGGGCGAGGAGAGGGTCGCCAGGGGCATCGACGCAAAGCCGGAGCGGCGCGACGCTCCCGTTAGCGCTCGCCGTGAGTTCCTCGAGGTGCGGTTGTACAGCGCCGCCAGCCTTGTTGTGGGG
Organism: Crithidia bombi; assembly: GCA_900240985.1. NCBI lineage: Eukaryota > Euglenozoa > Kinetoplastea > Trypanosomatida > Trypanosomatidae > Crithidia > Crithidia bombi. The sequence goes on from OESO01000073.1 coordinate 134,815, forward strand.
CGTGCTGGGGAAAGATGATCCTTGCCCCCGCCGTCCACCGCCGTCGGAATAGCGCTCGGGGGCGATACACACACGGCTTGAATGTTCGTGGTGAAGGGCAAAGAGACGTCAAACAAGGTCGACTCCGCCCCTGGCTGCTGCTGCTGCTGCTGCTGCAGCTGCTCGTGTTGGACATTGATGCTTGCAGAGAGCGCAGTGTTCACAATGTTGGTGGAGGATCTGTGGAAGATATCCGCCACTTTCGTTTCCTTCAAGGACGGGGCCACGTGGGTGACAGTCGTTTCGCCCAGCTCTGCCCCTGGCTTGGTTACGCCGCGGATGAGGCCGCCCTGCACGGTGTACGACGCCTCGTCAAAGCCGTCGCAGAAGTCTGCTGGCTCCGCCTCGTCAAAGGCGTTTTCCGCAAAAGGCGGGGGGTCCAGTGGGGAGTTGCGGCCGTGCAAGGCGTCGTGCGTATACGGCGTCTGTTGCTGCGTTATCGGTGATGTGCCAGCGTGGACGGAATCGACTTCGTACTCGCCGAGGTGGCCGGTGCCGCACGTCTGTCTTGGTGCAGCGCCGACCGGCACGCAAACCACCACCAGCACCGGCGACGAAATGTGAGGATTGGGGACGATGCGCATCGCGCTGGCCTTCTCGCAAGACGTGGAAGGGTATTGTGGCAGGGTGGGCGTGGTTAACGTTGTCTGCGTCGTCAGTGTGGCGTCGTCGAGGGATGTCCGCAGCAGGGAGAGAATGCCGTCACGCATGGGTCTGTTTGCCTCTAAAAAGCGCCTGTCCTGGATGTAGAAGTGATTGCAGTGCTCAATGCTCTTGCTCAGCCCGTTGAAGTGGCTGCTGTTGACGAAGTCATTGGTGCTGCCGGGGTTGCTGTTGACGCTGCTGTTGTGGCTGTTGCCATTACTGTTGCTGATATCGTGATGCAGTTCGTCGTCACGCGACTTTATATACGGCAACAACGAAAAACACAGATTGCTTGCCTTCGATTCACACCTCTTTTTTTCTTGTGTGGTGATGCCCTTGTCTGACGATGGCGAGCACGGCTGCTCGCGCTCTGCAGTGTCGGGAGCATTTGTCGTCGCCTTCGCCACGCCCGTGGGGAGGTCCACGTTCGCAGCAGACATGGTGCCTTCCTACTCTCGCTCTTTTTATATATACTGTTTGCTCTCCAAACGTCAGCGCTTTGATCGAGTCCCTCCAACAGGATTTTCTCGGTCTTTTTTTTTGCTTCTAACCGCACTGACTTGCCTGAGAAGCAACACCAACTAGAACGAGCAAAGAAATGATACTAATAATGCTAAAGTGCTAGGAAAAGAAAAAGACAGGAAACAGCTGAATGCACACAGCAGCGTTGCTCGACGCAAAAAAAAAAAGGACTCTACAAAAAAAAAAACTCAGAGAGTTTAAGCAAAAACAAAAGAACTCACTAATAAATCGAACAGAGTTCGTCAAGAATATACTAATGAAACGGCGAATAGGAAGAGTGCGTCAAGAAACAGCAGCTTCTGGGTTGCACCTGCTTTCTTTTTTCTTTTCTTTTTTCGATCGAGGTGGTTTGAGGGGGAGGTTTCGCTCGTTGGCTGTTGTTATTGTCAGCTGAGCAGCACAACCTGTGGTTTTTTTTTTTTTTGAGGGGGAGGTATTTCTTCACCGTGTGCAAGACAAGTTGCAGTCAGACGCGGAAGAAAAGGAGACGAAGATGGTTGTCCCTCGTCAAGACACGCCACCGGGAAATGAGCAAAAACAGAAACTCAAAGCAGAAAAACAAGAGACAAATTCAAGCACAAAAAAAAAGTGTTGAAAGACACGGCAAAAAAAAAACGAGGAGGAAAAGAACAGCGAAAGCTGAAGAGATTCGTCGAACGGATTCACTTTACATATATATAATAAGTTCCGTAGCACTTCAACAAAGAAGGAAAGTAATAAAGAAGGAGAACAAATCAAACCCAAGAGAAGGAGAACTACAAAAACGAAAAAAAAAAGGCTCAACAGAGGGAAAGCAAAGACAATCTCACGAAGACGCTGCAGAGCAGGAAAAAAAGGCAGGCTAAACCACTTTTATGAATGCAATCACGCAATAAAAGGAATGAAAGCGTTACGCAGTCAGGCACCGTGAAGAGTGAGAAAAAGAAAAAAAAAGACTGTGCTTTGTGGAGAGAAGAGAGGAGGTGTATGTGTGGGTGAGTGAGGGGGGGTGCTTATCAAATGTCACTTTTTGAAAAGGAAGGGAGGGCAGTGTGTTGTGACGGATACACAGGTTCCACCCTAAAGAGAGATCGCAAAAGCAAACCGTAAAATAGTACACATGAAATTTGTAGAGGGAAGTAGCAACACCACTGTAGTCGAAATGTGACACAGGAATCGCAGCAGAAGACAAAGAACTAAAAAAAAAAGAGGGGCAGCACAGAAACAGAAATAAAGTTAGAGGGGAAAAGAAGAGTAAGAAAATGAAGAAACTTCACTTTGTTGTTGTTGTTGTTTCTTCGCCGAATTACAGATGTTCTTTTGTGCTTGCTTGTTTTTATCTCTACTTTTCTTATAAATCCCGTTTATTATAGGAAGGCAAATCAGAAAAAAGATGGTACTTTTTTTTAAGAGTATGACTAACGAAAAGGAAAAGAAAACAGAATCTGTTAACAAGCTGAGCGGAAATAACGATAAAAGGTTGAAACAAAAAAAAACACAGCTCGGTGGAACACTTGTAAACCTGCTCTCTATATACATATATTGTGTTTAAGTTAGCTTAAGCTCTTACAATGTCCTGTACCGTTTTAATTCTGTTGCTCCTCTTTTCTGCTATTTCCTTTTCTCTTTCTCTTCCACGCCAAAAGAACAAGATAAATAAATTAGCTACAAGATCTCTTGCACTTTTTTGGTTTTTTGAAAACAAAGGAGAAAAAGCAGGGAGCTGCACTTGCGGGTGGAGTAGCTCCCAATGAAAAGACGTGTCGTGTGGAAGCTACTCACTGCTGCGCGGAAAGTCCTACAGTAACGTCTTGATTTTACTAGCGGCCGTGTTTTTTTTGTTGGTTGTTTCTTTCTTCTGCTTCCCTTTCCCTCTTTCACACCGTTACACACTTTGCGCGCACACTCACAGAGGCAGCTCGAGGGCAGAGCACCTTGAACAGTTTATAGTTTAATAGGTGCCTACGCAGGAGTGTACAAGAAAAAAAAAGAGAGAGGGCAGAGAAGGGACGACGAGAGAGTAAGAAAAGTCGGATGTGAGACAAAAAGAGAAAGAAGCGTTTTGAGGATTAAACGAAAAACAAAGAAGGACAAAAAAGAGAATCTGAGTTTTGGAATGGATCAGCGAAGTCTACCGAAGAAAAAAACTGTACGAGAGACTTCGGATGTAAACCAAGAATAGAATAACCGTAAAATAAACGCAAAAGACTGTGTTGAAATAGAAAAAATTCTCTTTTAGAGGTTTTTTCAGACCACTGAGGGTTTTCTTGCTTTGGAAAAGCAAAGAAGGCTCGTTATCAGGAAAACAAAAAAAAAAGCGAAGAACAACGAAAGCGTTCTAGGTCGGCAAAGGAGCTTTTGCCTGCAGTTCAAGTAGCGGAGAGCTCAGGCCGCTCTCTGGTGACACAAATAGAGTTTTCTCTCTCGTCCCTTTTTTCTTTCTCTTTTTTTTTTGGGGGGTCGTCTACAGAAGAGGTCAGCTACCACTATGCTAGCCCGCGCGTCGGTTCTGGAGGTTTCGCTGTTTTTTCTTTCTGTCACACGACCACCTGACTGCAGTGTGTGACAACACCTGTACTGCAGCAACACCTCCCTCTCACCTGAGTGACCGAGAGAAAAACAAAAAAGCGAGAAGGATCAAATCAAAAAACAAAAGAAATCCCCACTCGATAGTCAGAAGAGGGGAAAACGGGTCGTGCGACAAAACGGAGGCGCTCTGTCTGTATAGTTCGACGACCGCTTCTGCCTTACTTGCGTATTTCCCCCTTTCCACATACACACACACACACACACAAAGTGGCTAATAACAAAAGAGGATAAGAACCGACAAACAGAAAATGAAATACGTCAAGAGAAAATAAAGTGCGAAGCCTTACAGAAAAAAGGAGGCTAAAACCCAGGCAAAACGAAACTACACAATCACAGACTTTTTTGTCGTTGTTTAGCAGTCGCTCAGCAGAGTATAGAGAAAGAGGTCGCGTTCCAACAAACACACGCACGCACACAAACAAGAGAATTAAACCACGAAAGCGAAGACAGCTCTGGGGGAAGAACGACACTGTTTTTCCGTTTTTTCCTCCGTAATTAATCAAATAGCCACACTTGGAGAGAAAAAAAAAAGAGAGAACCGATGAGGATAAGTGTGTAGAAGCTACTTTGCAGAAACAAAACAACTCGAGTGCCCTGGAAAGCGCACGTGCAGCTAACGTGTGACGATCCGGGTAGAAGAAAAAGGCTCACTTAAGATGAAACAGCAGAAAAAAAAAGCCTGTCAAACCAAACAAAAAAAAAAACGCACGATTTGTCAGGAACGAAAGGCGACTCGTGCAACAGCGCACCAAGTTAGCACGGAAGTTTGTGTTAGAGGAAAAAAGAGAAGACAGCAAAAGGGAGAGGGGAAATTTAAGGCTCCTATTTTATTCGAGAGATCAACACTTGGTCCGAAAACAAATATTGATATCGATGTGTTTTGTTCACTGTTTTTTTTTTTTTTCGTAGAGTGATGTGCAGGTCTAGACAATAAAAAAAAAGGAAACCAACACAATCACGCAAAATTCAAAGGGAATAATAATGATGATAATAATAACGGGAAGCAAGGAAGGGAGGAAAACTGGAGAGGTGGAGGTTGGAAATACAGGAAGGGAATTTTGAGTGGGCCTCGCTCTCACTGCAAGACGAAAAGGAAAGCTCTTTAAAGGAGAAAAAAAAAAGTAAAACGGGTTGACTTATGGAAAAACACTCACGGAGGGATGCAGAAGCAGAAATCGCAAAAGAGAAAAAAGGTATAAACGACAAAAGAAGTAATTTTACGAGAAAAAAAAAGCAAATAGATTGATCGCTGGGTGAGGTCAATAAGCACCTAGAAAACAAAGAAACGAGAGAAAGAGCGGAGACTTAGTATACTCTTTGATTCTCCTTTTTGTTGTTGTTGAGAACTGCCTTTTCTCACGTTTGGGATTCGGGGGAGGAGAGAACAGGGTTAAGATGCCCCTTTTAAGAAAAAAGAAAGAAAGAAGCAGTACGTGTGCACTGTCGGGAAGAGAAAAACGAGCAGAGAAAAACAGCACGGTAGCTGAGTTGTGCAGCACACGCACACGCACTCAGAAGAATAACAGAAATGCCGGAAACAAGAGAGTGATCGAAAATGTGGAGTTACCCAATTCGAATAAAACAAAAGTGGAAGAGTGAGTAGCACGGAGAAGTAAGAGCAAATACTAATAAAAAAAAACAGGCAGAGCGTATTTGTACGCAGGTGGTGTTCACTACTTGCCTTCGTTTGTTGAGCCCTTTTCTTTTTCTGTTCTTGAGCGGTTCTCCACCGTGCTACTGTCTTTTTTCAGAGTGGTACTTTTGAGAAAAAAATGATGATGGGTTTATTTTCTGTTTTTCTTTCGCTCTCCTCGTGGGTAAGTGAGTGAGCTTGTGCGTGTGTGTATGTGGGTAATGAGCGGGTTTTCTATCACTGTACAATCCCTGGCCTCTTCATGCCTTTTAACGCTTATTCTCTTTTTTTTTTTTTGAGTTGCCTTCTTCGCCCAAGACCGGAAACCCAGCACAGAAAAGGATTGGAACGGGAAGAGGGGAAAAGCAACCGCAACACAACGAAAGGGACGCTAACGAGCAGGTGAAAAGGAAAAAATGAAGGCGAAGTCAGCAGAGCTGGAAGCAGCTTACGTGAAGCACACCTAAAACGCTGCAGTCACCAGTACGCACGCACACACAGCATATAGATGCGTAATGTTAGCGGCGGATGTCCTGATGCTTCTGTTTGTGTTTTTCTCCCTTGCTTTGTACTTACATGTGATCTTGAAACCGTATCGCGCGCTCCTGTTGTTGTTTGATTGTTCTGTTGATCCCTCTTCCTTTATATATTTCTATTCCTTACCCTTCTCCCTCGCGAGTGCAAGTCACCAGCAGACGCTTGCAGCGACGTATGTCGAAAGAAGCCACCGGGGAAGGGGAAGGAGACAGACAAAAAAAAAACCTGCGAGCACAAGAAGATGGTGAAGAACCCAGCGGAAGGCTGGGGGAAAACTACTTCGGTGATAAAACCCTTTTTTTGTACTTACACAGGAAGAGAGAGAAGGAAGGCAAGAATACTCTGTTCCGTCTTCGTCCGTATTCCCACTTGTTCAATTGCTCTCCACGGTGCAGGGGAAGCTGCTTCGCAAAAATAAAAATAAAAGATAATAATTATAACAATAACAATAGTAACTGCTAAGGAAGGAACACCAAACAAAACACTGCACACGCGCACACAAGTCCGCACACGCGCGTCCACAAGCACACCAACACAGAGAAAGACAAAGAAAAGAGAGGTGTCTGGATGAAGAACAACTAGTAAGAAGCTGGATGTCGTGGTGCGCGATAAGATGGGAACAACAAGGAGAAAATGAAGCTGGATGATGAGAAGCAGTTCGCTCGCTCTCCACCACAGCGACAAACTTGCGAGGGTGGTGGTACACGCTGAGTGTAAAAACTGCGCGTTTCGTTACTAATCTGGAAACGAAAGGACTAACGCGGCCTGCGAAGAAAAAGACCGAGCACAGGGTAGTAGATTCTACTATCCTCCGTGTATGAGGGATGGGTGTGTGTTTATTTGTTCGGATGTCTGACTTGGGGTCAGCTTGTTCTTATCACGGCTTCACAGCTTGCTGGTTTATCAAATATAACCCTTTCTTTCTTCCTTCCAGGTCTCTCGAGAAACCGAAGAAGTCTTTGGCTGATGGAGGAGAGGCAACACGTGCGGGAGCGAAGAGAGTCTGCGAACAGGTTTAGAAAACAGAGCAAAAAAAAAAGAGAGCTGCGTAGTACACACTTACACAATTCTAGTGTATTTTTTGAAGCCGCTTTCTCTTAGCTTGTGCTCACAGCTCTCCCTTCCTTGGTTGAGCTCCTTGAAGGTTTAAAGGGGGGAGGGGCGTTCGTCGTGGGTTCAACAACGCCGAGCCAGCTGGTTTGCCTTGATAAGAAACGAAAACAAAGAGCCAAAAAAAAAAAGACAGAGATAGCTCTGTCGAGTTGTGCTTGTCTCTCCTTTGTCAGAACTTTTTTTCCTCCTTCGCAGTGTATGGAATGGTGAGTTGCCACAGCTTGCAGACAGGTCGCGCAGCAGTACGCTGAAGAACCGTCACTGTTAACGAGTCTTCTTTCTTTTCGTATGTGTGTGTGTGTGTGTGCGTGTGTGGTACCTCGGTATTCTCCTTAAAGCGACTGCTGAGGTAATGAAGGTGGAATGATCTGTTTTTTTTTTTTTCGTGTGTGTGCGCGTTGATGAGGTGGCAGAGGTAGACGAAAGATGACGGCGGAGCAGGTAGGCACCACCGTGAGGAAAACAAACCACAGCAAATCACACCGCAACAACAAAAGAAAAAGGAAAAGGTTCACGGAAATGGAAAGTGGAACAAAAGAGAAGTGAGAAGACGAAGATACGTGGCAGGTGGGGGTGAAGCCAGCTTCTTTCATCAGCTTCTGCTTCGCCCCGGTGCTGTTGCACATTCAATTCTCCCTTCACTCACTAGCGTCCATCGCTGCTCAAGTCAACGTAAGCAGAAGACATCAGACCTGACACCGTCTCGGACAGCAACATAACATTGAACCTCTTTTTGACCTCACAGCTTTCCTCCTATCTCTGAATTCATAACAAGCGCATCCCTCCTCGCAGGTGGAGAAGCAAGCATGACATGCGATGGTTAGTCCACCATGACATCGCTTGTTGGTCATATGTATCAGCCTCTTTTCTACAGAACGCAACTACACCAAAACAACATCAGCAACAACAAAATTACACGAGAGGAATCCAAAACTCACAGAAATATACAGCTAAATAAAGAGCGAGCCTCACGACAATCGTATGACAGTCGACTAGCTCAAAAAAGCAAGCTTTTAGACAGGCCTCTACTGAAACACGTTTCAAGGGCCGTTGGACGTCGCGGGCACCTATGACACTCCGGTAGAAACCACAATAACGTCACGCTTCGATCACACTTCAAAAACCTGAGCAACGTCGTTGCTACGTGTGCCCTGTATTATTATTCTTCTTGTCGCTATTTTCCGCTTTTTTGTGATCCTCTTTGGTCATGGTCCAGCACACAACCTCGACCCTCTTCCCTTTCTCATTCTTTTTCATCGCACCTCGACTTTGGACAAGCGAGCTTTTCCCTCCTCTTTTACACAGAGAGCGCTCTCGGGGCGTAGATGAGGCCCAGTTCGCAGAAACACGACGTTCAACGCCAACGCTATCGAAACGCCTTCCAAAAAAAAAAAACAGAAAACCCACCAACGTTCTCATAACGTGACAGAACACGAGATGAGCAGTGCATCAAATAGACTACCACCGAAACCCAGCGATTAGGTGAAACACATATCCGCCGCTTCACGGTGAGACCAGCAAAACCCTTCTACTGTGGCTGAGCCTTCTGCCACTCCGTTATCGTGTTTCACACCCCGTTTCTTTCCTCAGCTCCTTGTGTGTATCGCGCCTTTCCACGTACAAATGAAGAAAGAGAAAGAGAGAGCAAAGAAGAAGCGTGTGCGGCGCTATGTTGTCGAGGACCACAGATTAAGGAGAAAAAAAAAAATCAGCCCGAGAGAAATGCAAGGTGACGTACTTATACAAACACGTACAAACGCACACACACAAGTCACACCAAAAGAACGGGCCACGAATACAGCTAAAACAGAACGGGAGAATAAGAATGAAATACTGTCCAAGATAAAATCGCATGATCAGCATAAAAGAAAAAGCAGGAAAAGAAAGCGGAGAGCACGGAAGGAAGAAAGCAAGGCAGAGCAACATATATATATATAATAACTGGAATAGCAGGCAGATATTCAAAACAAAAAAGCAGCAGCGGCAGCGGCAGAGAGAGAAAAAAAATGGCACGAATGCAGAGCGTGATAGCAGCACTTGGAAGACAATACAACACGGAGCGGGTAATATAAAAACAGGGAGAAACACAGCCTTGACAGCTAGAAAAAGCAAGAAAAAAAAAGCAGATGTATCGAGGAGCATTAAAAAGAGATGAATAAAAAAACTAGAGGAAAAGCAAACCATTTTTTTTAATGGTTGCCGACCTTTGAGGAAGAGGAAGCTACAGGGAAGCAGAGAACCGAAAGCAGTGGAGCTCCATTAATAGTGTTTGCTTCTTTCTTTCTTTTTTTCTGATCTCTTCAGTACGTTGCTGTGTCAAATGAAAGACTGCCGATGCCTGGGACTCAGAACAGTCGTCTCGTCGGTGCCGCTGAGACGAAAAACGAAAACACACAAAAAAAACAGGCATATTTCATCGCCTGCTTTGCTTTGCCGTAATATTAAGGGGTGTTAAAGACGCAAGGCATGGCTGCATCTTGGAGACGAGACAGCAAATCAAAAACAAAAAGAGAAGAAAACTCCCAAGTGTGTAGGGGAGGCAATAAAGTGCGCACCACAGAGAAAACTACCCCGGAGTTTTTAACGAGAGAAAAGTGCAGTTTGCTAAACTGCGTTGTAGAGCATTGTTCTTGTATAAAGAGGGAAAAAAAAAGACAGAAGACGTTCAGCATGCTCTCCACTCTTCTGTTATTGGGAACTGGTATTTTCTGTGTTGTCTGTGAATCTAAGCAAGGGAAAGAAAGAGAAAAAACGACAGCTGAGCACTCAGTGTTCGCACCTTCTTTGCCTTTCGTGATCATTTTTTTTTTTTGCTGATTTGTGTCTTCGGGCTTTACAACAATCATCGGTGGAGAAGCTCGAAGCCAAAAAAAAAAAAGAGAGAGAGCTGAGAACACAGAAATCAAGCGAGCAACAGCAGTTGAGAAAGCAGCATCACAAATCAAAGCCGACGCCTCGATGCCGTGGCGGTAGCGCGCACACAAACCAGCACACACTCGCCTCGTATGGCAACTCACAGCACAAAGTCAAAAGATAAGTGAAAGCAAGTAGACCAAAAAAAAAGAGACTTATTAAATCTTCGACTGCGAAAGCTCCAAAACAGCAGCATCCGCAGCAGCAAGAAGGGCGACTCTCTTCTTGTTGCTGCAACTCAGAAGGTCGCCAAGTAGCGCTTCTTCTCTGACGCAAGAATCAGCACTGCCTCCTCTGCCCAGCGCGACTCAACTTCACGGCCGGCCACCACGGCGCCGCCTTGGCGCACTCCATCCGACAACTCCTCATGACGGCGGCACAGAGCCAGGTAGCGGTCCAGTGTAGTCAAATCCAGTGCGTGCAGTGCATCCTTCACAGCGGTACGCAGCACAGGAACACGACGACGCCACTGCTGCTCTGTCCGCCGCCAGTTACGTGGGTCATCCCTCTCGTCCTCCGCGGTAGTCGTGTTAGGTGACGGTGCTGGGATGGGTGCACGCTCAGGCATCGTGGGGACTACGGGGACGGGCGGGTTCGACGGCACGACCGTGGCAGCTGGGGGTGGTGGCAGCGACTCCGCCAGTGCAGCAACGGCCCGCGGGTAGAGCAGCGACGTCACCACAGCTGCAAATTCAGCAGTGCTGTTCTGCACGACGACGACGTCCAGCTGATGCGGCGGGTCACCTTGCGCCCACTGCGCGTCCGCGGAAACCGACCCAGCAGTGCCAACAGGGGTGGCGGCGGTGCTGCTAGTACCGTTACTGCTGCTGCTCCCATGGTAGGGAAGAGCTCCGAGCACGGCGGGGCTGAGTAGAACAGCGCAGCCGAGAAGCGCCTCCACGCGGCGCAACGCACACAGCAGCTCCACCAGCGTCGACGCAGCCACCTCGCACGTCTCACGGCGGTCCTCGTCGTCAAACTCAGTTCGTTCGTGTTCACGCTGCGGGACGAGGGATGGCGACTGAGGCTTCATAGTGACCACAACACCGGTGCTGCGCGACTCCCGCGGCGACGCAGACGACGCCGTGCGGCCGTTGCTGCTGGCGCTGCTCCTGCTGCTGCTGCTAACACCACCACCCTGGGTGGCGCTGGTCGTCTGCGAGCTCGACTGCTTGCCGCATGTCTGCCACCGGGTGCCGTTCACCAGACCAGCCAGTGCCAGTGGGAAGTCCATTGTCACCACGTGGAAGGCGAAACTCATGCTAACGGACTCCGCGAGCAGCACGGCTGCCGTGTGCTTTCCGAGAGTGTCACTAACGGAATCAGAGGTGATGTTGGTAGTGGCGGTGCCTGCCTCTGCTTTGGTAGCGCCAGACGGCTGCTGTTGCTGCTGCTGCTGCTGCACAGTCAGGAGCGCGCGAAGACTGCCATTCACCAGCTGCGCCACCCGGCACACAAAGCGCAGGGCTTCCTTCACGGGTGTGGTGACGTTCGGGTCGAGATACCGCAGCTCTTGCGCGGTGCCGCTCCACACACGATACTCAATTACCGCTGACACAACCCGCTGCGACACACGCACCACCTCCACCGCCGCCGCCGTGTCAAACACCGCTGCACAGTCGTCCGCGGAGAGATGAGAGAGTGACGTGGGCAGGTTGTCGACCAGATTTGTCAGCACGTCAGTGAGGAGGGCGAGCACTTCTAATTGCAGTGGAACTGACGCGGAGGCGGACTGGCCCGCGCAGCGACGCTGCATGCGGGCGAGCAGAATGGCAAGGAGGCTCTCCCGCGCAGCACCCCTGCCCCAGGTAGAGGCGCTGGCTTTTGTAAGCGGCGGCGGCGGCGGGTCGATGATGAGGGCCTGCAGAGCCGCCAGACCCGTCCAAGCACGCGCTGCCCTCGCCGCTGCAGTGTTGGCGGCTGCGAGAGGGAGAGGTGATGTTGCTGTCAAGGTGGACGACAGAGGCGGAAAGGTTTTGGTGGTGGTAGAAGTCGTCGTGGAGCGCTGCGCTGCGAGGGAGGCAGGCGTCTTGTTCAAACCCCCCTTCCCGCCGCGCGGCAGCAGGGGGCACGGAGTGAGGACGTGCACGTGCTCCAGGTAGCTCCGCAGGGTGAAGATGCACAGGCGAGGCAGCTCAAAGCTAACGAGTTCAGCCGAGGTGCCGATGTGTGCCAAGACATCCAGTACCTGCGAATCTGCGATTTGCTGCATCCAGGTGTGGCGAAGCGACGCTGCGGCGGCCGTGGCGTCGACATCGCAGTCCCCGTCATCACCCGCTGCGCTCTGCACACCCGTTGCCATCGCAACAAAGACAACACGCAGCACGTACAACACGCGACTCAGCGCTTCGTGATCGTCCGGCACAATCGGGCGTGACTGACTGCGCGTGTAGGTGCAGCGGCGAAGACAATTTGCGCAAGCCGGTAGGTGTTTGAAGGACTCCTCCATAAAGAGCTTGTATGTATGCCAAGAGGGTGCCAGACAACTCCTATTATCGGTGCAACTGTTGCTGCCACTGGTGGCCGCGGTGGCCTTGAAGGGTGGATGGGACGTCGCCTGTGCAGCCGACCAGTCTAGCGACTTGGCCAGGGTGTACAGCAGGTGCATCGCCGTGCACTGCGCCTCTGATAGCAGGGCGTGTGAAACCGGTGTCGGTGTGCCATAAAGAAAGCACCCGTAGCTGTACATGCAGGCGGGCTCAAAATTCATCTGCGCTCGCGACGGCGACGATGATGGGCCGCCGCGGCCTGACTTGCTGGACGCGGTGCTGGTTGCCGAGGCCGACTTGCCCATGGCCCCGGGCACCTGCGTGGCGTCCATCGACAGGCAGCACCAGATGTGCGCGATGACGCCGTGGCGAAGCAGGAAGTGTACCACCTGTGCCAGCAGCTGCTGCGGTGACAGCGTCGACAACGTCACTGCGTCATGAGGCCGACGAGAGGCATACGAACGGCCTGCCGTTAGCCCTGGCCGGCACGCAGCCGCGTTTTTGAAGTAGTCGAGGACGTTTATCAGCAGTCGCAGCGCACGCTGCGTGTACTGCGTGTGCAGCTCAGCCCACCCCTCGCCGTCCCACCCAAGGAAGGCGGAGAAAGTGTGGAGGAAAGCACGGAGAGGAACGGGCAGTTCTAGGGAATCTTCCTCCACAGGCACAGGGGTGGTGTTCTTTCCCTGTTCCGCACCTTTCATTCGGGGTGGCGTGCTCGTCAAGGACAGCAGCTTCTCGGGGCTCTGCGACGTCGTCGACTCCCAGAACGCAAAGCAGTTCTCGAGGGCGGCAGTCACCACCTCCTGCATGGAGCTCCCAGGGTACTCCAGCAGCTCTGACATCACCGTCAGGACGTTGGCGTCCACCAGGGCTGCCATGGTCCCCACACAGCAGGTCGTTGGCTGCGTCAGAAGGGCAAGGGAGGCTAGCACCTCCTTGGTGAGTAAGGCATGAGAAGGAAACACACTGCGCAGCACCGGTGCCGGGCCTGCAGCGGCGGCAGTAGCCGCGATGGACGACGCGATCTGACCCTCACGTTGGAGGCAGCTGCTCTTGCTGGAGCCGTGGGAAAGGAGCCGGCCGGCCCCGTCCGCCGTCAGCGAGAGCGGCTCCATCACGGCAGACAAGTACAGCGGTGCGTTGGACGCGGCAGGGCTTGCTGCTGACTTACACAGCGGGTGCTGACGTGGCGGCGACAGCGACAAGCCCTGCACGGCAGTCCCGCCGTTGCGTTGAGCAGCGAAGTTATGGTTGGGCAAGCCGCACGGCGACTTCGGGCTCAACATCTCCGCCGATCTGGCCACGGCGTGGTGGAAGGGGCTGCGCGGGTTGTGCGAGAGACTGTAATGGGTGTTGCTCGTCGTTGTAGTAGGCGCGGCCGCTTTCGCGGTGGCGATCAAGATGGGCCGTGAGCGAGCCCGGGTGGCAAGTCCAGCACTCTCGCCGTAGAGGGACACCGTCTCCCCATCCGTCACCCCCGCCACGGTAACATCGTTTGACTGCGTGTTGTCCTCTGCGCCGCACACACTGCCGTGATCAGGGCACAGGCCGTTGTCAGCGCCATAGCTGCCGCGCTTTCCCTGCATCAACGCCGTGGCGGGCTGGGCTGTCGAGGGGGCAGACATGGCTGCACCACCAGCTGTGCCACCAAGGCGGGCGGTGTCGACGGAAGAAACGACAGCAGCAGCGTCGCCGGCGAGTGCCATCGTGCACGGCGGTAAGGCGCTCGAGCGACGACTGCTGACAGCGGTGGCGGAGGTCTTCTGGCGGTCGATGTCGTCCACCGGCTTCCCGGCAACGCCGCCGTGCGCGTTCGTCACGGGCGACTCGCACGGCGTCGCGGGGTCGGACTCGGCCATGCTCTCCTCCACCAGTGGCAGCGCCGCGAGGTAATCGCGCGTCGTGGTGTAGCAATTGATGCGCGTCAGCAGCGGCGATGAATAATATGGCACGGCGGAGGCGTGGTTTGCGGTGACTACAGCGGTGGCCAGCGTCGTCGTTACCGCTGCGGCGGCGGATGCTGCTTGTGCTGGTGACGGTGACAGCGGAGGTGGGACGGAAAGGGCAGTCTCACCTTCCTGGAGGGCCCGCTCAAGAACGCTCACGTACGCCTTCCACACCGCCACACTGATGGCCACCCTTCCCCCGTCCGCGCCGACAGGAAACGTGCTCCTGTAGGTGAAAGCGTGCGAAAGGTACGAGACGGCACACATGTAGAGCTCCAGCGGGCTCTGCGGTCGGCGCGTGCTGTCCAGCAGCATCCACAACGTCCTCGGCACAGCCGGCGGCACCTCCTCCTCTCCTGCGGCCTTGTCCGTCTCCCCCGCACTCGCTTCTGCGAGTGCGCCGTGGCGGAGCACGTCGTAGGAAAACGTGTGTGACTTGCGCGTGAACCCGTCAACCTCGTCCACCACCTGCACGGGCATCTGCAGCTGCGCCGCCACCAGCTGCAACGCTTCATCCGATGCGAGTTTGTGACCGAGTTGAGAGGCGGTACGACGCAGCTGCGCGGCACCCTCCCTGTCCCCCTCGGCAGCCGCGCTCTCCCCCGCACATGACGCGTCATCTATGTGGCGGCAAAGGAAAAAACACGTTAGTTGCAGCGCCTCCAGCAGACGCACCACCGCACCATGCACGGAGGCACCCCACCGACACGCACCTGACGAAGTCGAGGCAAGACCGATGCTCGCGACGCACAGCACTGCCTCCTGATGCGCTGTTAGCTCGTACCAAAGCTTCTTCCTCAGTGTGGGGACGTGCAGATCTGGCGAGGCGAGCGTGTCCTCCGCTTCCGCCTCCTCCCCTGGACAGTCCTGCACCAGCGAAGTGCAAACGGCATCGACCACCCACAGCATGACATCCAGCATGCGGGTCATCACCGCTGTCCGCACGCTGACTGTGGTAGCTGCCGCCACGGGTGCCTCCAGCAACTGCGACAGAACGGTGCAGCGATGATGATCCAGCAGGGCTGTCATCACTGCACTCGTCACGGCGGCCTTCACTGTTTCAGAGGAGGTGGCAGCCCGTGCAGTGAAAAAATCGAGCACAGACTGGATGTCAGCCAGAGCCGCGAGGAGGAGGTGGTACGCCGTCGAAGGCCCCTCCGCTGCATCAGCCGCGCTCTCGCTGAGCACAGTTTGTAGGACCTGAAGAGCAGCACCAAGCCGCTCACTCCTCAAATGACCTACTTCTTCAACAACACATGGTGGCAATAAAAAGGCAGGTGATGTTGTGCCGCACGGAGAGTCGTGCGTGACGGAGGGCGTGAGGCGTGGTGCCTCATCGCAGCGAAACACATCCGCACTACGAGACATCGGTGCTCAAGAATGATCCCTTGAAATTGTTGCGTCTATCTTCGAAACATAAAAAAAGAAAGGGGGAGCTTCCAAAAAAGAGCTTCAAAGGAGGCAAAAAAAAAAGGAGCGAAGAACACGCAGTTGCCAATTCTCTCGGTGCAGAGGCTGAATCTGGAGAGAAGGACCGTGTTGTCCCTACGCACAAACACACACGCGTACGGAAGAGTGATTTCTCAAAGGCTACAATGAAACAAATACTAGAAAGAAAGAAAAAAAAAGAGCTACACTAGATACAGCCTACATGAAAGAAGTCTCTCGACTAAGATGAACAGCGAATACAAAAACAAACAAAAAAAGAAGAAAGCTGTGCTTACAAACAAGGCTTCACAATATTCAAAAAAAAAAAAACAGACAAGAAAAAAAAACCTTAAGAGTTAAGAACGCAAACAAACCTGAAGAGACACGAGCAGCAGCTGGAAGCCATCAAATAGAGAAAAAAAAAGAGAGAATATGTTATAGTAATGTGTACGGAAGGTTGAACGTGAGTTTCTCCTCTCGTTTTATATGTATGTTCGTCCCTTGCTCGTTTCACAATGGTATAGGTGGATGGATAGATAGACCTCCGTGTGTGGATAGATGCCGAAACAGAATATATCCACCCGTGGAGATGAGAGTACAACAGTGCTTCTGGTTTTTCTTTAAAGAAGCGAAGGTCTATCAAGGTTTATAACTGAACTGCGAAAGAGCGCGTCAGGACGGAGAACAAAGAAAAAAGAAAAAAGGGGGAAAGCGAAAAACAGGAAGAAGGTAGAAACGGGTGCCGAAAGGTGGAAATGCTACGGAAAGCAGAACCGCAAAACACCTCGCCGATCACGCAAGATGAATCTCCCTCCCCTTCGCAATGCACACGAGTAATGCTAGCAATAAAACAAACTTGTGCCACTACTCTTTTCGCCCTCTTTCTGTCCCTTATTTCCCCCTTTCGAAGATGGAGAGGAGGGGTATTTCAGAAAATTGCGCGGTTGGGATCGACGGAGAACAAAGTGTCAGAAAAGAACTTTTTTAAAGGTGAGAGAGAGGTAGTGAGGCGCGCTACTTGCGTTGCGCAAGAAAAACAACCTCGAAGCCGGCGAGTGGTGCAGCGTGGAATCTTGCTTGGCGTGGTAGCACAAATTGGTGGAGGTGATTCAAACAGAAGACAAGATCCAAAAAGGTGTAATGATCCGCAAAAAAAGAGAAAACTAGGCAAGCAGAGTGCGGAGGTGACGCAAGTTTCTCCCAATTAGGGACAGGCCTTATAATAGGTGAAGAAACGTCATTTTACAGCGGTCGAGCAATTATTTGTATATGTATGCAGGTAAGCGCGGGTGCAACACGCGCAAATGTGACGGGGAAGAGAGAGAAAGCCCAAAACAGAAAAAGAGAAGAAAAGAGGTAATGTACTGAAGAGATACACGAGTATAATACTCTGTCTTTTTCTTTTTCTCTGTGAGTGTGCAGCTGTCTTCAAGAGCGCACACTTCTTAAGAGTGCAAAACAGGTCGAAAAGCCCATATCGTTCATGATTGACCAGCCTCATGAGTCTTCTTTAGCGTTTGGTGTGGTTTTCGCGCTGCGGAAGTTCAGATTGCAGTTTCGCTGCTCAGAAATAAGACACATCTTCTAATGATGTGCACAGCGTACCAAAGCAAGTTCTCTTGAGTCGATACACGGGAGAGAAAAAAAGATGCACACATGAAAACCCTCTGCTCTTGTTTTTCTCTTTTTTTTTACAAAAGCAATGATCTTCAAAGGCTCTCATGCTTGCCTACCATCCACATTGGATGTTACTTGTATTATTAAACGAATGGACACACCGCATGCATTCAAATTCCACCAGCAAGCCGGACAAAACACCAGTACATAGCCAATTAGTTTCAAAACAAAACTGAAAATAGAGCGATCACCGGATAACGCACGAAGAAAACAAACAAAACTCAGGAAAAAAAAAACGGTGAAGTAGAGAGAAATGGTGAGGGTGAAAAAGGAACAAAAAAAAGCGGCGAAGAGATACGTACATGGCGAGCTGTACTACGGTGAAAGACGCCACAAATTGGAGAAGAAAAACAAAAAGAA
The DNA here is from genome assembly GCA_900240985.1 of Crithidia bombi. Classification (NCBI taxonomy): domain Eukaryota; phylum Euglenozoa; class Kinetoplastea; order Trypanosomatida; family Trypanosomatidae; genus Crithidia; species Crithidia bombi. The sequence continues at coordinate 152,685 of OESO01000073.1, forward strand.
ACAAACGAGACAGCAGCACGAATAGAATTACGCACAGCTCGAGGTGAGGAAAAAGGAGTGCAGTGTTTGGTTCAAATACCGCCCCGATGGTCCAAACTATGCGCAGTCGTCACATAGGCACACACACACGCGAAAAGAGAATCACTGACGCGGCAGCTACCACCGGGGTATGCGTGGGGAGGACACCATCAAGCATCAGCGATTTAAATTACGCAATAAGACTAGAGAAAAGAGGGAAAACTGTCCGTCTCTATAGTGAGAGGGAGAGAGGCACATATACATGTATATATGTGCGTACATGCACACACTCAATGCTGTTCGCCAACGGTGGAGTGAGTCTCCCATCGCACTGCAAGAACACCGAAGTCTATTGTTTTTTCTTCATGAGAGTGGTAGAAAGAAAACAGGCGAGCAAAGAGAACCAAGAAAAAAAAAAACAGTGAGCCCAATGTGGTATCGCAAGTTTCCTTCAACAACTCACAATGGAGAACAGCTGGTGCACACACACACAGTTTATACCGTAGCAGGTGGGCTCACGATGCAACACCAACAAGAGAGAGAAACAAAAACAGAAAGACAGGCCGAAGCTCCTCTGTGCAACTGTCTCGTTTCCCTGGAGCTCGGAAAGCTGTTTGGAATGCAGACAGATGAAACTCGGCGAGGTGCACCAAACGTTCCCACAGCTCTTACACGCCGATACATACACCAGCTACAGCAATAGTAATACTCGCAAAGATCCTACAAGCACAAGAGAGAACAAAATACTCACCCCAAGGGAGCTGCATGCACCCCCGCCTACCCCTGAACATGGGGAGTGGGCGTGTGCAGACCATCCCCTTTTCCGCCTGTCGGTTTTGCACCAGCGCAGGTTGCTATCGTCGACATGTTCTTTGCTGCTTCGCTTTGCTCTCGTTGAGAAAGCACCACCCACCCCAAAAAAAAAACTCGCGTGAACCCGCCTCGTTATGAGCCCTCGTTGAGTCACTCTGCACCGAGTGTCTCTTCCGGGTAGATGGTGTTCTCGCAGTACGAGCATGGGATCATCGGCACCGCGTTCGTCGGGTCCGTCGCCGCGGCAATCAGCAGCACGTCGCTGATCGACAACGTCGCCTCCGCCCCCAGCCCGGGGAAGCTGATGGTGAAGAAGTTGGCTACTTGCAGGCACGGAGTGGACATCGCCGGCAGCGGATCGCCGGGGCTCATCCCGCTAGAGTGCCGCATCGCATCGGGCAGCCGCAGCGTCACCTCAAAGGTGGCCGCTGCACGGGGAATCAGCTCGCCTGACGGGGGTGACACCTCTGCTGTGGCGATGGTTTGCAAGGTGTCAGCCACGTTGCCCTGTGCCATGAGCCGCTGGTGCTGCTGCAGCGCCACCTTCACGTGGCGGATGTGCGCCTTGCGGCAGCAGTTGCGCAGGGTGAGACGCACTCGCACGCGTGCGCCGCCGCCGCCGATAGGGGAACAACTCTCGTTGTTGCCACGGTAGCCGAGCGGCTGAATAAGGGCGATCATCGGCACCTCTGCCGTCACCTCCAGGGCGGCCGCGGCGTCCTTGTTCGCGCCACAGCAGCCCGGATCAATGGAGAGGGCAACGTTGCTGTTGGTGATTGTCTTGGTCGCGCCAGCCAGCTGCTGGTACTGCTGCATGGCGACGGTGGGCAGCACAATGAGTGTCAGTTCTTTCTTGCCATCGAAACCGCGCGGAATGTCGACCGTGGCGCGCAAGATGTACGTCAGTTCGCCCGTGCCTGCAGACATGCAGCAGTGATACGACGGCGGAGCGTTGGATGGGATGACAAACTGGAAGGGGTACTCGTAGCTACCCTCCTGCAGCGAGGCTCCACCTGTGCGGCCGCTCTCCTTCGAGAACCCAAACAACGTGATGAGGTGCTGATAGTGGATGCAGGACTCCTCCGATACCTGCTTGCCCCCTCCACGCCTCTTAACGGAAAAGGACGTCGTCTCTTTGGCACGCGCGAGCAGCCGAATCGCGGTCACCTGCACATCCTTCAGCACCTTCACCTTGAGACGCCCCGTCACAGCCTGACCAGGCTGATACGTCGTCCGCCCATCCACGTCGATCACCAGCTTCACCTTGTCCCTGTCAAGCAACATTGTCCCAAAGCTAAGGAAAACAAATAGAAAGGAGGAAAGAGGGAGAGCGGGAGAGCAATCAGCCGGAAAAAAAAAAATCAACAAGACAGCTGCGAGCCCTCACCTGTTGGATTACTTTAACGCAAAGCAGCAAAGAAAACAAAACCCTTGGGAGAGAGGGCTCAGACTTCACGTCACAGCAGCCATACAAAAAAAAGGAAGAGAAAATGAGAATTACGGAACTGTGTGCCGCACAAAGACACGGTCGAACACTTACGTGTAAATGTGTACGTGCGAATACATATATATGTGCGCGTTTGTGTGTGTGTTTGATGAAAACAAAGGGATGTGTTTTTTTTTACGCTGTTTTTTTTGTTCGTTTGTTTCTAATATGTGATGCGCGCCCAGCACGCAGTTCAAAAAAAGAGTGACGCCGCTGTTACGTGCGTGAGTTTGTGCGTGTGAGGCTTGGTAGAGATGCAGTGCGGGCGTGTGGAGGAGTGGGAGGGATGACAGACACACATGCCGTTCATTTCCACAGCCGATATAAAAGAGACGGTCAGTAGAATGAGAGCAAAGGAATGCAGTTGAGTTGTGCGAGAAAAAAAAACCTTGCGCGAGAGACCCTCTAATGCCTTCTCCACCTCCGCCTCCACCACGGGCAGCTGCGAGGCGCAGCACAATGTGATAGGCGCCACTTTTCTTTATCTTTCCCTACTGTCTGCCTCTTTCTTTGACTGACCACCACTTCTATACCCACCACACACAAAAAAAAGGCTAAGTAGGGAGAGTAAGCTGCGATGAGGTGGAGGTTACAATTGCCCGGGCCAGTGTGTTTCAGAATGGTGTGTGTGTGTGTGTGTGTTTGTGCGTGTGTGTGTGTTATCGAACCGTTCTTCTATCTCTTTGTCTTTTTCTTTCTCTCTCATTCGGTTACGCTACGCGTGTGAATAAAAGAACGACACCATAACCTGCGGCTTCTGCTGCTCCACAAACGTCGTCACCTCTCTTACCGATTGCAGCAGGTGGGTGGCGTGCTCGTTGTTCAGGAGGTGGTGAATGCGGTTGCGCTCTACCCTCTCCATCGATCGTCGCATGTGCACCTCACCACCGGAGAACAAGCCAAGCTTCCAGTTCGCAGTACCCATTGTCATATCCACATAGTCTTGCCGCACCGCCATGTAATTGTGGTCACGCTGGAGGTGCTGCACCAGCATTGCGTGTAGGTTTTCCCGCAGCGCAGCAGGCACAATGCACGCTGGCGCCGCAGCGGACGACGTCGTGGTTGTCATGGCCACGTAGTCGCTGTAGAGGTATGCCAGCAGCTCCAGTGCAAACTGACGCGTGCGGGTACGCGCCCGCCACTGCTCCACCTCCTGGGCCACTGCGTGCCCTATAGTGAGACGCACATCCGGCGGCAACGCTCCCTGCAGGGCAAGGTACACGTACGGTGACCAGCCCTGCTGGTCAGGAGGGAGGCCCTGCGTGGAAGATGCGGCAGCCGTCTTGGTCGCCGTGACGCCGGTGGTCGCAGTGATCTGGCATGGATCTAAGCTGTACTGCCAACGAAGCGCGATCAGGTACCAGAGAACGCACACCGTCTCGCCTACCTTGCGCCACTCCCCTTCCTCGGTAGCGAGAGAGCCCGCTGACGTGGCCGCTTCGACGGCTGGCTTGGCGTCGTCCTCGACCACTTCCTTATAGAGAGCAGCAAGCAGCACCGACTCGCGGTCCACGAGGGCCACCTCCGGCTCCCCGGTTGCTGCGGTGATGCGCTGATCGGAGACGAACTGCTTCGTCAAGTAGCATGTCAACGCGTGAGGCAGCAGTGAGGACGACAGAGAAAGGGGAGGGTGATGGGAAGGGTGCTCGGCGGCTACGGGAGCTTTGCCCTGCCGCTCTCGTGCCCAGTACTTCTCTAGTTGTGTGCGACAGTGTTGCAGGGCAGCAACGCCTCGCTGTTGCGCTGCTCGAATATCCTCTGCGTTCAAAATCACTGTTGTGGCAGAACTCGCAGTCGCAGCCGTCTTTTCGGAGGATTTTGCTTCTGACGCTGAGGTGTGACGTGGGGCAGCCGTCGCGTACCTGTCGTCCTCATCGCCGTTCACATTCACAGACAACTCGCGAGAACGCTTTCGACTCTCGTGGTCTGTTGCCCCGTCCGCTTTTTGAATGTCTGCGTTCTGCTGCTGTTGTTGGAGCCGTTGTTGAGCCCGCTGCACTGCTGCTGCGTATGGATCGGCCGTGCTCGTAGGCTTGTTTGAATCACACGTAGATGCGGTGGTCGTGGAAGTGGTGGGCTGCGCTGGCGGCTCCGCCGCCTTCTCTGAGAGCTGCTTCTTTTTTTTCAAAAGCCCCTGCAATCCCTCGAACTGCATCTTTTTTTTTTTTGGCTGATAGTTGGTGCAGGGTCTCTTCTTTGTTGTTAATGTTAACGACGCGAGAAAAGTGAGAAAGGAAGAGAGGAGAGTTTCTCACCTCGACGGCGCGGCAGCGTGGAGTATGATGAGCGTATGTCGCGAAGGTGAGTGTCCCCGGAAGGTTTCTTTTCCTCCTTGTTTTGTCGGTGGTGCTACTTGGGGTTGGTGTAGGTATCGTAGCACTCACTTGAGGAGCCACAGTGGAACGAGACCGGTGGGAGAGAAACAAAGGAGCGAATGAGACAATGAGAGAAAGAGACGGAAAATTACGCACCGGTGGATTCACTCAAGCACGCTGCCGCTTTTTTTTTTGCTTCATCCTGCGCAGCCGTCAAACGCTGTTTGCCGATAGATGAAGCAGGAAAAAAAAATGATAACATACGCACAGTTGAGACGCACCAGCGCATTTCGGTACCACACACGTCCTGCAGCAGGACAATGGAAATCGACTAACGAAGAAGGAAAGGGGGAAAGAAAACGGGTGGTCTTTGTCTTCTCCTAGGTCCCTATGACCGCTCTCACCTCAGCATTGCACTTGAGACGGTTCGCTGTCGTGTGGGAGTTTGCTTCCAATGACTTCCTCTTACTTCATGTGTAGGTGCATGTGTGTATGGGCTGCTGTATTTCTTTTTTGTTTCTTTTCACTGGGCTTCCCTTTCTTTCTTTTTCTCGCTCCGAGAAAGAGGGAAACACAAGAGGGGGAACCCCGAAACACAAACACAGAGAAAAAAGAGGATGCACTATACACGCCAGTTCTGTACGGCGATAAGAGAGAAGTTTACAATACATAGCATACATAGAGCACACCGGAGGGTTCCCCACCAAAGACACCTTTCCCGGGACGTAGTCGGGCTGTACATCGAGTGCCCTTGCCACGTGTTGCCTTACCCGCACACACGCACGTCCTCGTACAACCCCCCATGCGCCAAGGAAACGGTGGCTGAACTTGGGAACGGCGGAAAGCGAAAAAAAAAAACATCGTACATACTTATGATGCAGTTCTCCCAGGGAAGGTCACTCTCTCTCCCTCATTGTCCTAACCGCACACTCGCGCACCTCACGCCACCCAAAGCACAAACACCAACAACACCAACAGAAAGCAAACAAAGCAGTTTTCATAAGGGGGGGGGGGCAGGAGGGAAGGAGGGGGTAGAAGTAACAACGCAGCTTGCTTAAGCGCGACTCCTCTGCGTTTTCGTCTGCTGCTGTGCCTTCTCAGTCTCCACCGCCTTCACGCGTGCCCGCCCACGCGCCGTCTGCACGAAATCCTTCACACCAGGGTTGTACTCAGGGTCCTCGATGAACTGTGCGAAGAGGGTTTGAATACGCTTGCGCAGCCCAGAGAGAGATGCGTCCTTCCGCCCGCGGTGCAGCAGGTCCGCCTCGCGATCGATGAGCTCGCCCAGCTCACGCGCCAGCGCGGAGGCAGCGTGGAACTCCCGCACCGTCCACTTCACGCGCAACAAGATGTCGAGCCGCGTCGCCGTGGCGGAGCTGAGGCCATCCGCGGCGGACGAGCTGGTCAGCGCCGGCGTGCAGCTCGCGTTTAGTGTGGCAGCCGACCTCTCACTGTGCGGCACAGTCGCGGTACCACCGCTGCTCTGTGGGGTGTTGCGTAGCAACGCGCCACCTGCTGCTGAACCAGCTTTTACACTACCGCTGCTGATGCCACTGCCAACCGTCCTTGCCGAGCGAGATGGAACGGCAGACGAGCTCATCGCAGCCCCGCTGGTATACACCAGACGTTCATACAAGTCCCGAAGCTCTCCTGCCCGGACTGTCTCTGGGGTGACGACGTGCACCGTACCCCACTGCTTCGGTGCGGCCATGCGGTCCAGGTTGTGCACAAAGGTCGCCTCCTCTCGCGTCTTGCCCACCTCGCGGCGGCGCTGGTCCAGCTGCTGCAGCAACTGCAACTCCTTCCTCGAGATTGCGAGCAGCGATGATCGGGCATCCGTGGCGGAGAGCGTTGGATCGCGCTGAATGCGTGTTGCCTCCTCGGTACGCCAGGCGATGATGTCCTGCCTCACACGCTCAAAGTCAGCGGCGCTGCGCGGATCGTCGCGGCGCAGCCGCGCGGCGTCCTCCACGGCAGCGTGCAGAGCCTCCTCCCGACGCTGTCGTTCCCCGGCCCGGTGCTTCCGCGCAGCCTCCGCAGCCTCCAGCTCCCCGCGCACGCGCCGCGCCTTCCACTGCCGGTACAGCTTCTGTATCACAACCGCCATCTCCTCCTGCAGCCCCTGCAGTGCCGCGGCGGAGAAGTACGGCCGCGCAACGACAACAAAGTCGTGCGAGGTGTCAAGCAGCAAATCGGACCGCGGTGTCTGCGCACACGCCTCGCGGTGGGTTTGGCAACTGCGGGAGATGCCAAAGGTCTGCGTCTGCCGCGACGACCGATCGGCTGCGCCAGCGGCACCCGACTTGGCAAAAGGCGAGTACTGTAAGTCGCGGTGGTACAGCTGTGTGGCGGCGTGCAGCAGCACATGTCCGGCGAGCCGCTTATCCCGGTACCCGCCCAAAAACGGCTTCGCAGGAGGAGTTGGGCCGTCTTGAACCACTGCGATTACCGTGAAGTTGGACGCCTCCTTTTCTTTCCCGTCGCCCCCCTCCTCCGCTGCCGCGGCATCGTGCACGGACTGCATCTGCTGTATCACCTCGTCGTAGCTGTACCCCTGCCGGCGACCATCGACGAGGGTGCGGGGTGGTATTTGCACCTTGCGCCGCCGCACACGAATGCAGCGGGCGACGTAATCATGTGGCCCGAGGCTGACGAGGTGTGCCGGCACGTTGGCCAGAGAAGCCTGCGCTTCCTCCGCTACGTCGTCCCCGGCACCGTGCGAGGTGGTAGGAAAGGGAAGCTGCGGATGCCCTCCTGCAGCACCACCTGCTGCGCCACCACGCGGGGCTGGAAACACCACCGAAACCCACAGCGGCTCCGCTCGGGTGTTCTCCGTCGGAGCAGCAGCGCCAGCAGCATCCAACGACGACGACGTCACGTCGCAGTCGAGGAAAAGCGTGCCCATGAATCGAAGACGCTTGTTCTGGTGGAAAATGTAAAACGACTCCGGGTGCAGGCTAAGATGCTGGGCGAGTACTTCAAATAGTTCCTTAGCCACCAGCACCCAATAAGGAGAGGAGGAGGTGGTGGATGGGTTGTTGTTGTTGCTGGCCCCACCGTCCCGAGTTGCGGTTGACCCCACGGCATCACTGTCGAACCCTTCGCCAAGGTCGGGACCGCCGGCAGCGTAGGAGTTGGGAGACGATGATGGAGGAGGAGGAGGGGTGAGTCGGTACAGATTTGGGTTGTGCACAGGCACTGTAATGCACGTCAGGGCCTGCACGGGGAGAAGCGTAACACTGACCTTCACCGTGCCGTGAGCAGCTTGCGGCAGCAAACTCCAGCGCGGTGGAGGAGCAGCAGCAACAGCAGCTGCAAGAGTGGTAACTGAAGAAGGAGGTGCGACCGTCGGTGCAGCGTCTCGTGTAGCCACGGAATGAGAAAGCCCACCGGAAATCTCCACCCCACCCGCCCTCTCCGTTTCCATCGGCATGTCCGCTTCCGCATCCACCTGTGTGCCATGGCAAGGCTGACGCGCCAGCGTGGTAGACTGCGTCGTCGTCACCGCCTCCGCCGGCAGCGTTTCTGCAGAATTTTGATGCGGTGTAGCTGCGGTACCGGCCGACACGCTCTCGCCTGTCTCGCTCACCCGCTGCTGATCACCCTGTGTATTGTCATGCGGCGTTGTCATCTCTTCGTAATCTGGGGCCGCGTGGCCACTGCCACTACCGCTTTCCTCGCCGAGCTGGCGCTGCCGCGCTGACGGCACCCGCCGCACGTCAGACGCGACGTTGTCCGCCAAGTCCTCCTCGTCTGGCTGCAGACGTGCGTAGTAGCCGATGTCGTCCGCGTCGGTTCTTGCATGCGGTGGCGCGACTTCATGGCCCACCGCTGAATCGTCGCCCTTAGCGTCATCGTCAGAGAAGGCGGCGCGTTCGTTGTGTTCATTCACCTTCTCGGTGGTTTCCTCGTGCTGATGTCGTTGGTCGTGCATGTTCTCGTCTGCGGGTGGACTTGGTGCTGGGTGCGGCTCCGCGCGATCCGGGTCGGTGGAACCATCTTCCATTGTTAATGTCTAAGTGTGTGTGTGTGTGTGTGCGTGCGTGTGAAAGAGAGAGAGGGCCTGCGTTGCTGCTTAGTTTTGTGTTTAGCAGTCCTGCTAGAAGTAGATTTTGGCAAACACTTTGATGCACCTACAGCGTGAGAAAGAGAGAGTTTGGTTGCACGGCGTCCCCACAAATCCACTTCGGAGCCGGAGGTCCGAAAGTGAGGAGATACGCAGTGGCGGTAAAAGAAAGGGCGAAAACAGAAAAGAAAAAAGGAAGAGAAACATAGGAAGGCAGAGTAGCAGGGAAAAAAAAGAGGAGGCTGCCTGTCCCCAGCGTCCAGTGTGGACGACAGGACAGCATTAAGGCGTTAAGAGATAGCGAGGCAGCTGTTTCGATTCCCACACGCGCACACACGCAACAAAAAAAAAAGAAGGATAGAGGTGTGTGTGTGTGTGTGTGTGTGTCCGGCACGCCCTTTACCTTCATGTGGAGTTTGGGAGCACAATTACTAAAACCAAAACAACAATGCACTTCTATAACGTCTCTTGCACGTCATGCAGAGGGAAAGCGTGTGGCCCTTTCAAAAAGCCCAGCATGTCATCCGTGAATGGGACCGCTTCCATCCGAGCGTGGACTGCTGATCTGCGTGTGGAACGTTGCGAGTCTGTCTCAACGTACGAAACCTGTGAATATGAAGAAAAAAACGCCAGACAAACTCCAGCAAAGTGCGAACAGAAAAGAGATGTAAGGTGTGTGTGTGCCTGTGTCCTCCGCAAGCAAAAGTGTGAGTGATCATCGACAGCGCCGCAAACAGGCACCGTGGATAGCCTTCATCCACCGCATCGTGGTGGTCAACGGCCAAGAAGAGTAGCTCAACTCTAAGGTTTCTGCTTGGTGCTACCCCGCTTTCCGTTTTCGTCTGTCAACGCAGCGAGGGTCATCACAGGCTCATTCTTTGTCTGGGATGCTTCCTGCTCCATCAGCAGCCGCATCTGCTCCAAAACGAGTCGCTCAGTCTCTTTTTGATACGTTGTGTACGCTGCCACGCCAACAGCGGCCGCAGCCGCAATGCCGGCCAACGCACGATACATGGCGAGTGTTGGCGGGCTTCACAGCTCCGATAGCTTAATGCCCGCCGATAGCAAAACGAAGCTGTTCAGGCTGTTTTTTTTTTTTTTGTCAGCCGAGCTCAGCTGCTCAAGTTGACGAATCAGATATCATGAGCCAACGAAACAGGGAGAGAAAAAGACGGAGGTGATGGTGGAAAATGGGAAGGACGAGCGAGCACCTCTGCGATGCCCCACATCACCCACAGCGTCAGCACGCAGAGAGGAGGGGGAAGGGAGGAAAGGTGGTTGGCGCTCTGGTGCACCTCAACACCAGAGCCCAACACGGTAGACGCGTTCACGCACGCCTCGAAGCTCGCCTCGCCTGCTCTGATGTGCAGCAACCGTGTGGAGGTGGCCAAAAAAGACACCCGGTCTTGGCCTGAAACATTCGCGACACACGATGAAGAACATCAGACGAAGAGTCAAAGCGCACAACGAGTTACGCCCTCAACCTGGAGCTTAACCAGCTGTGGCAAGCCGTTCCTCAATCTCTCTAGACTGACGGCAGACACGCACACGCACAGATACGCTGCAGTAGGATCCCCAACGCACTTCCTACGAGAGACGTCTTGACACAGAGTGCACGCACTTTGGGAGACTCAACCACGTATCTCCACACATGCGCACACATAGCCAAAAAATGTTGCGCCGTTGAAAAGGTGTGCAAAACACGCGCTTCTTTTTCATTTCGTTTTCCTTTCTTTTTTTTCCCCGACACTGCAGTGCCATCATCAACGTAATCATCATCACCATTAAGAAACCATCATACTACATTCAGCTGAAAACACACACACACACACACACACACACACACACACACACACACAAGAGCACGCACAATCAACACAGTGGGAAGAGTCTCACCAGCGGTCAGAGAGCTGAGAAGCTGGGAAAGGAAAGGAAATCGATCATGACTTTGTCGTCTCGTGGATGAGAAATGCAAGGGCATGCTGCAATGGCAACCGCGAAAAAAAAAACCTAGCGCGCTGCCTCCAGAACCCGCCCCCTACCTTCCGCCCCTCCTCACCTTCGTCATACCTCCAGGGTCTGCGACAGCGGCACTACGCCTTGGATATGCAACGAGCTACGTGGAAGAGGTGAAGCAAAACTGTCAAAATAAAAAAGCAAAGCGCTTTTTTTTATAGGAAGGCAGGCCTCGCGGTTTGTTTCGCTTCTACGGCGAGAAATGAGTTCTTTGTAAGGACGTATGTGGGTTGGGTTAGGGGAAAGGGAGGCTTTTGGTTTCCTCCTCCTCTTTGCGGGTCTCTCTCTCTCCTCTCACAGCTGCTTTCCCTCTCCTTCTCTCTTTATGCGCTCCCACAGCGTTGCTGCCTCCTCCCCCTTTGTCTACCGCGACTGCTGCTGGACTTGCTCCATAATCAACGCGTGGAAGGCCTCCGCCGTCTGGTGCGGCTTCAACGCCGGCTCACCGCAGAGTTCATACACGGTAGGTTCAGCGTTGTGGGCAAGGTTGCTCAGAGCATCCGTCGCTTCCTGCACCTCGAAGAACTTCGACTCAGGCACCTCGGTCTCCGGAGCAGGACTGCTCTGGTTCTCCTTGATGCGGGCAGCAGCAATCGCTTTATCTTCCATAATCTTACTACCTGCTGGAGCGCTGCCCGTTGCCGGGGCGGTGGCGGGGCCTTGCTGCTGCTTCTGCTGAAGCACACGCGGGCTGACCCACTTATTCCCACCGGTCTTGCCAGAGGACATGATAGCAACTGTATGTACGTACGTAACTGTATGTGTATGTGAAGGAGAAACAGGGGTGTCTTGGTGTCAAACGAAACGAAAACACAAAAACAGCTGTGGGAGGCGAGGGCGTAAGCGGAACCAAAGAAAAAAACTCTGTTGAAAAAGATTGGAAAAGATGGTACCAGCATTTTTTTTGTGTTGTTGTTTCATTATTGGTTGAATGGTGTTTGAGTAAGCAGACATAAAGAGGTGAAAGCGTCAAGAATGTGCGAAGGTAGCGGAAAACAGAGAGGTGGGTTTTTTGCTTGTTTGTTTGTCTTTAAAACGAGTGTTGACGAAGCAGGTCAGCGAATGGAGATGGGAGCGGGGAGAACCGGTGGAAGCTGTGCTTGGGTGTGAGGCCTCAAGTGCGCACACACAAAAAAGCTCTTGCAAATGCGAAGGCTAAATACAACGTTCCCCTGCTCCGGGATGGTGCGCATGCACACATCTGTCACCTGTAAGAACTTCAAAACACATTCAGGGGGTCACTAGCGGGGGTAACCCAATGGTCTTGCGGTTGGTTTTCTTCTTTCCTTCGTTTCTCGTTTCGCCCGTCATATAGTGAAGTGCCCTCGTATGTGAAGCCGCGAGGGAGAGAAGAAAAGGAAAGAAAAGCAGTGGAAGCGCCGCTCTTTCTACGAAAGACATCCTCCACTTGACCACCTTGCCCTCCCGCTACACTTTCGAGAGCCACACGCGCCACGCATCTGTCTCGCACCTCAAGTCCGGACACGCCAGCCGCTCCATCACCGCACTCGCCTCATCGTCCATCTGCAGGTCCGTTAGGGGCTGCGTCAGGACAATCGACTGAATAAGTGCCCTAATATGTGCCGCGCTCATCAAGGTGTTGAGCGAGTGCTGCGGCACAGGACGCGAAGACGTGGGCGCTGCTGCAGCCCGGGAAGACGAGGAGCGCCGTGCAAGCGAAGAGGGTGGTGGGAAAGTTGCTGGTGAGGCATCATCGCCACCGCCTCCTGCGCTGCCAGACACACCACGACGCTTTGGCCTGCCCGAAGCGAAGGTGTCCTGCAAGCTCAGCGGGCCCTTGGCGTATTTGTTCGCTTTCCGGGGCGGTGCGTCATCGGTGTCGTCTCCCTTTTCCTCCCACTCCCCCTCCTCTCCGGCGACGTCCACCACCGCCACCCCTTCCTCAGCCTTGTCGTCGAAATCATCGACGTTGCCGCCATCGTGGTCCTCGTCGTCGACGTCGTTTGCGCCGTCAGCCAAGTGCGGCATCTGCGCCTCGTACAGCTCCACCCTCCAGCGCAGAAAATTATACGCGCCTCTGCGCCGCGACATCGCCGGCCACACCGACGCCCCACCGGCACCCCCACCCACCATGGAGGAGGGAGAGGCAGGAGTGGTGGTGGTGGAAGCGGTCCCGCCACCTCCTGTGCCGGAGGACGATGTAGCCGCAGCTGGAAGACTGATGAAATAGTCGTTGCTGGTGCCGTAGAGGTAGGCGCCCGCCAACAGTGGCGTTCCCCAAGGCAGCCGGCGCGGCAACATGTAAGGCTGCTGCTGCGGGGGCAGTGGCGAGGACGGCGTTGCCGTCATGAGCGGAGAGACCGACGCCACCTGTGGTGTTGGCGGTGCTGTCGCTGCGGTGGTGAACCCTGAAAAGCAGACAGAGGATGGTGCAGCGGTAGCCTTACCACTTTCATGAGGAATCTGCTGACGCCACTGCAGCCACAAACGGTAGACGACGGCGCGCCACGCATCGCGGCGTGCGTCGCCGCAGGGCTCGAATGGCACCGCCGCCTCCAGTGACAGAAGCCGCTGCAACGCTGCCGCCGTCCGCTGCGATTGTGTCCACGTGCGCCACTCCAGCCCGACCACCTCGTCCTCCACGGCGCGACGGTGGGACGCCGGCAAACAACATCGAAGTTGAGACGTCTGCCCACCATGAGCGTGAAGAGAACAAGAAGATGGAGAGGCGGTGCCGTCAACATCAGACTTGCCGCGCACGTCGGCACGCGTCTCCTCCTCCCCCTCCTCCACCTTGTCCTCAACGATGACCACCACGGCTTGCGTAGACGATGGCGGCAAAGGCGCCTCTTCCTCTTCCTTTTCCTCAGCCCCCTGCAACGCAACATCGCGCGTGGGTTCACCTTGGGCTTCTGTTGCGCCCAAGCCAGCATCCGCCATCGAGGTCTGCTGTGGCTGCTGTTCCTTCTGCATGGCATCTTGCGCTCTGCAGAGAGCGGGGACACCGGCGCGTGCCAAATCCGCCAGCTGCGATGCAGACAGCGTGAAGATCGAGTCTTCCGTGATGCTCTGAGGCCTCGCCGGAGCGAAGGGGTGCGGCATCGCACGCCGCGTATCAGCAGGTATGATAATGGAAGCCGACGACGCAGCCGTAGCCGCGCGTGCATTGTCCGTCCTCGTGACTGTGTCTGATGCGCTCTCTGGACCCCGCCCAGTTGAATAACCACAGTTAGTGGAGCTGGCGAGAGCCGCCTCGCGATCCACCGCCTCGATGTCGTGCTGAAGGAGATGTAGGAGAGTATGGACATCGTCCCCGCCCGGTGGACTTGAAACCGCTGCTGCTGCGGGGAACGGAGAGCTTCTGTTTTTTAGTGGAGAAGACAGTGAAAGCGACCCTACAGTGTCATTCAGCGTGAAAACTGGGGGAAGATCCACCTGCCGACGTGCAAGCGACGAGGCCGACACAGACGATGAACTCGCTACGTGATGGGCTGGTCCGTCTCTTCTGTCCTCCACCTCGCCGCGGTTGCCACTCGCAAGAGCGTCGGTAAGGCCAGTCGTGTCACGAGCAGTGCTGGATCCAGTGCTGGGGTTGCTGCCGCTGTTGCTACCGGCGGTCAGCTGGTGCAGTGTGGCGTAAGTCGTGTTCTCCCGCAGCCACTGCGTCAGCGGTGCGTCCGGCCAGCTAAAGCAGTACGACTGCTCATCTTCTAAGGGGAGGACTTGGACGCGTTGATTGACATGAACGGCACGCTCCTCAGCGGAGTCAAGGGGGCGGTACCGCTTGCGCGAGAAGTGCATTGTTCTAGACTCCGTTTCGCTTCTCTCTTTCTCACCCGTTTTAATAAACGTCTCTGCTTTTCTATGCAGATGTTCGAAACGCATCTATGTGTTTCTTTTCTTTCCCCCCCCCTCCCTCCCACAATTATTGTCCGTACACGCGCGCTTCTCTCGCGTTTCACCACGCTGGAGTCATGAGAGAAAGTAAGATAAGAGATAAAAGAGCGGAGAATGAAGTCGGGAGAGTCAAAGCACGTATGCGAGGGGGAGGGGAGATCGAAGAAACCTCCGCCCTACCAAAACTTACAAGAACACACATTCGGTGCCCTCATCGATGACGGCGTACTGGAAATGAGAATGTCCAGGAGGACTTCTCACGCCATCACAGCCGGCCACTGAAAGAAAAAAGGAGGGTCTGCTGCAAGACCGTCTCTGGCGTACTCAGATGCCAACTGCCACGCGCATTCGTTGTTGTCGTCGTTCGCTTGTTTCCCTAACCTCTCCCCTTCTCCTTCGCTTTCTTCGTGCTCCAGGCGTTAAAAACACAAGCCTACAACCAGCGGAAATCGGCGTTTTACGGTCTCAGCCTTATGCAACATTGGACCGAGCTCATCATCGGGCTGAAAGGGAGGAAAAAATCATTCCCGTCATGAACCCATCGCTTCACCCTTCTACTGTTGGTGGTGATTAATCGCTTTTTTGCAGTAGAAAATCACAGTGTTTGTAGTAATCAATGTGAGCATTCTCATCAAGTGAGCTCGAGTAGTTCACAAGCAATCCCAAACGACACGCCTACTCACTCCACACATCCACAAACGCATACACATCGTCAACATCGCTTTCCCCTTTGGCAAACGATGCAGCAAACAAAGACAACACAAACAAGAAAAAAAAAAGCCGCAGAAGAAAAGCGTGCGACAAGCACCAGCATCGCTGTCGAGCAGGAAACGAAAAGCGTCAGATCCCTTCCGCAGTGATCGCCGGGACGTCCAGCACGGTCGGCTCCGTGCGAAGCCCAGCGCGCTTCATAGTCATAACCGACGCATACGGGATGGCAGTGCGATCGGGTAACACCATCTCCGGATCCTCCGCGAGTGTGATAAGCAGGTGCGACGACTTCTTCGTCTTCCATGCGTAGTAGCCGCGACTGCGGATATCTACCTGCTTATCGGTCGGTCCTGGCATGCAGGTGATGTGGGCGATGCGCAGGTGCTCCTTGTCTAATCCCTTTCCCTCCGCACCCTGCTGGGCCAGCTCCAGAGCGCGGAAAATCGCCATGTGGCCCTTTCGAGTAGAAAGCTTGCACTGCGCCATCGCCTCACGCACTGAAAGCCCACGCAGCACGCTGAGCTCAATGTCAAGCTTCTTCCACGAGGACGGGACAGCCTTCATCATGAAGCTGTACTGCGGAAGCTGGTCTTGTGCCTTCTGCAGCTCCGTCTCCAGTCGCTCGCAATACAGCTTCCAGTTGACCTGGTACATCGTGCCCTCCTCTTCCACGAGTGCCCAGCGATCCTCCGTCACCCGCTGGCTGTTGACAACCTTCTCCCACCGGTTGATGTCGGGCAGGTTCGCTTTGGTGACCCACATGCTACGCCACAGCGTGCGATCGAGCAGGATGCGGGGAGTGCTGCCCATGTGTTTCTCAATTGCGAAGGGACGGGAGGAGAAGTACTGTCGCTTGTACCACAACTCACGCGCAAAGTGCTTCTGGGTGCTGAGAAACTGGCCACCGACGTTTTGACGTTTGGGGGCTGGGCGTAGCCCAATGAAGTAGCGCGGTGCTGGCTTGGGCATCGGTCAGGCTAAGCGCAGTCAACTCTAAAAAAAAGAGCGTGCAAAGTGCTCACAGGGGTGGCGCTTGTATTAGTTATCCGACAGATCGAATACCTGAGAAACCTGAAAACGAACAAAGAGAAAGGGAGGAGGAAGTGAGAAACAAGGAGCTCCCTCGTTTCACGTTGATTCGTGGAGTGTGTATCGTAGCCCTTCCTTCACCGCTGCGACCGCTGCTCACCTTTGTTGCAGGAAATGCACGGCTTTCTCTTCCCGCCTTTTCTTTTCTCTTTGCTTTGTGGTGTGTGAGCAAATGTACTTTATTCGATCATGCAAAAGCAGTTTATGTGGTTCAGTACGGTTTTTTTTTTAGAGGAGAGGGGGAAGAAATTAAGTGAAAGACGAGGCAAAGGTCGAGCATTAGCAAAGAGCTGGCTGAAGAGCAGCAAAACGTGTAGGTGGCTGTGTCGATAAAAGAAGCACCCACTGCAGACGAAATGCACGTGAACGGTGCATCACGATAGGAAAAGGGTGATGCCGTGGGGAGACGCATCGCACGTGTTTTCAAGATCGCGTTGTCGCGCGAATTCTGCGCAGGTGACATCAGCTCAGAGCCAGCAGTCAGCCGCCCATCACAGCTGCAGAAAAAAAAAAGAGAGGAGCATGCACGCAGAAACGAGAAAGGAGAAATACTGGTTCGGTAGGAAAAGCTATCGGCCACGGGAAGGGAAGAACGAAGAGGAGAGCCAAAGAAGCACAAGCAAAAGCAACGAGTGCGCGGCAGCGGAAGTATGGACAAACCCGAGAATAAAGCAAGAAGACTACTTTATGCTCATCCGCGAGGTTGACATCACCCCTTCCGCTCCGGTTCTTTGCATTAAAGGCCCTCGCTTTTTTTTTTCACTAGCATCATCTTCCCCATCTCATCCCCCTCCCCTCTTCCTTTCTCTCTGTCCTCTCTCTTTCTTTCGCGCACCTTTCCCGCCTCTGTGGGTGTGAATACAATTTGGTTCTGTACGCCACATTTGTTGTGGTCGACATAGTTTAGCAATATATGTATAAGTACGCGTGTTGGGCCCAATGGACTGGAAAAAAAAAGCGAGAAGTGGTCAGAGCCGAGATTTAAAAACGTGTTTTGCTCCTCAAAGGCAGCAACAGAAACAACAACAAACACAAAGTGAGCAAGCACTCTCAGGCAACATTGTATCAGTATGATGCGGGAAGATGGCGAAAAAAAAAAATTAATGGAAAAGAGGGAAAGAGAGGAAATTGCTTAGAACGAGTCATATGAAGAGCGTTAAAGAGAAAGAAACCACACACAAAAAAAAAGAAAAATAGATATCTTTAAGTGCAATGGAAAGAAAAGCGAGAATCTGCACTCCGCAAAAAAAAGGGCACTGTGAATAACAAAAGAAGAGGTTTCGTAGATATAAAGGAACGAGAATAGATGAGGGGAAAAGGAAAAAGAAAGAAAAGACAATAGAAACACACAGGACAATAAATAATAAACCCTCTGTCGCTGGCACTATCCACTTCTCTCATTTGATTTCTGTGGGTTCAAGAGTAGTGGCAGCAAAAGCCACCATAACAACGGGGATCACTCCCTCTCAGGAAACCGCCTCAACAGCGGCAAACAGACTACAAGACAATGCTGCCTGAAACACTCCTAAGGTTCGACCTGCGCTGCTTACATGGCCTGTTTTTCCAAGTGAAAGAAAGAAACACCTGTGGCGCTGACGCACGACATTGAGACCTTTATCATGCTCAACAGTAGTCCACATAAAGGAAACTCAGCCGCATAACAGGTCGGGACGCCGCCAAGGTGGGTGTCTTCAAAACTGAGTATGCAGCACTGTGTCGCGCCAATCAATTGATGCGCGTTTACCAGCAGCCACACAGCCAGGAGGGCAAAGGGGCATCGTAAACCGCGTGGACATATGCGTGTGTGTACCTCCCTTCGTCTTTGTGTGCTCCACCCAGGCAGCTACCTCAGTTCAGTATCAGCGGAAAGAAGAAAGAAAAGGTCCGCTTGTCATTGCGGAGTCTTCGCAATCCGCGCCGCTCTCCTGTAGCCAATGCAATAGCAACACAGCAAATAGAAAACAAAGACCTCGCGCGGAGCTGCTTGTATCTACTTTAAGCGAGCGTAGTGAACGAGCATTCTCCAGCGGTAGCGCATATAGAAGCGTTATCTTCCTCTTACGCTTCCTCGTGTCCATGTAGGTTTGGATATGGGTGAGCGCTTGATAAACATATATATAAAGAGTCACATGAGAAGCTCGCACGTTGCAAACGGCTATCACATTAGCAGCAATGAGAGTACATTTGATAACAAGACACTCCACATAAGGAGCTCAATCACCTGAACAGCAAAAAAAAAAAACGAGCGACGGGTGACAGCAGCAGAGGAGCTACACCCCAAGGGAAGAGAGGATTTGGTGTGCAGAGTGGATTTGTGCATCACCGTCTTTGCCTGGCCACTCGCCTTCGATTGAGCTGTTTTTTGTAATAAGGCGACAAAGCAAAAATAAAAACGCAGTAACAATAATAAAAATATGGATAGCAATACGCTTTCCGCAAGTGTCCTGTGAAACGGCTAGTTCTTTCCCTCCAGCTGCTGAAAGACCTGCCTGACGCCTGATCTACTGCAATTGGCTACGGAGCTGCTGCAGCCCTGGGTGCACGCCAGTTTGCGTCGAGAAGTGGTAGTTCTTTCCCTCGCATAACTTCAAAAAAACAGTCTCATTCCCTTCTTCCTATGTCGTTGGATCCGCTTCCTTTTTCCCACCCTTGCGACACAGGAGACTAAGAAGGCAGTAAAACGCGATAAGGTAGAGCACAGGGATGCCACATAGAAAGACGTTCCCCATCCACACAGGAAATATCAATGGTACTAGAAAAAGAAAAACAAAACACATGGGTTCACACATTCTTCCGTGAATGCATCTGCCTCTGTGCTGCTGTATGAAAAAAAAAACGAAAGCAGTAGTGTGTTCTCGTTACTGCAGGCAATAAAAAGAGCCCCACCAGACAGATAAGGAGTCCCACCTACAGGACTTCTTTTCAAAGCTCAACGCTACAAGTCAAAGTAGTGCTAGGACACATGTTAATACGATTGGGGATTTTTAAAAAAATGTAAGCAAATGAAAAGGAAATACGCACTTCCTTTCAAAAGTAGCAGACAACACTGTAGATTGGAAACAATAGCGGAGAAAGAACACTTAAGAGAAAAGGGGAAAAGTGCTTAGGAGATCACTGAAAGTGACAATGAAAAAGAAGGGAATAAAACAGCACTTGTATTTGTTGGGAAAGAAGCAACAAAAGACATGCCACCAGCGCCGCAGCTGGGGTTGCCTCCTTTCAGCACTGGCCCGCCACAAATAAAGAAACAAAAACGTGGAGCGCAGCAAACCCCACAACACCCCACTACTGCCACCTCCATGAGCTCAATTTGGTCAGCAACACTACATGTCGCTCATGTCGTCACCTACTGGTGGTTTCTCTTACATTGGCTCTTGTTGTACGCGTTACGAGAACAAGGATAAACGCTGCGAAAGTCGGTGTTCAGGCATTGGAGGTACAGCAAGAACACTGAATCGGTGTGTTAACGCACGCGAAGGGCTTCGCGGCGTTTTGAAGGCTTGTCCAACTACTCCCTTCATGCCGCCCCCAAACAGAGAAACACGACACGACAACCCCAGGCGTGTTTCGCATCGCAAAAAAAAAAAGATGGCTTTCCGCATTGTTTCCACAAAGCGAAGTACTTTGCCTGCCACACGTCCAACGTTCGCAGCAAAACCGTATCACGAAAGCATGAAGAGTGAATAACGAGGTGCAAGGACAGTATTCTTAACAGGCACGAAGAAAGAAAATCATGGGAGAGCTGAGCGCAGCTGAAAATCAGAAAACCACAACAGGCAGGGCAGTTATCTTTGTGTCGAAAAACAGAAGAAAAAACGAAAGAACCAAACCTCTTTAAATGCGTTTTCAGTACAGACCCCACGCGGCACAAAGGGAGACTAATAGTAAAAAAAAAAAAAAGAACCTTCGTCTCGGAAGCGCACCGCTAGGACACACTGTCAAGTTTGTGAACGCACTGCACAAGTGAAGAGAATAGTTCGCAACTTTTTTTTTTTATCACCATTCATTGGGGTGATCACGTTTCCTACCTCTCTCCCTCTCTCGCAACCGCAGCTCTTGTGCTTTAAGCAACGAAATCACACTTCTTTTCTCTCCAAAACAAAAACTCGCAGACAAAAAACACTATTGTGCCTTATCAAGACCGTGTTCATAGAAACTTGTATTCGATCTAGCAGTTCATTGGAAATATCGGGAGCAATATCGCAAGAGCGTCGAAAGTGAGCAGCAGCAAGTGCAAAAAAGAGGTGGTGAAAAACAGAAAAAAAGGAAGGGAAGAAGTGAGTAGCAGCTAGGTTGAAGAACAAAAGTGTTGCGTGAGAGACACTCACACACGTTCGCAAAAAGGAGCTTAGGTGCCACGCACACACTGACGGAAAAGGAAAACAGGAGAAAGAGGTAGACACTTTGCCACCGAAAACTCTCAAAAAGGGGAGAAAAGAGAGAAAAAGTGCACGTTGGTCATTTCAGAATACTCATTGCGCAAACGGGCGAATGCGATGCGTGGCAAGAACGGCAGCTGACTTATCACTTCGCGGCTCACCTGAGGAGAGTGGCTCAACTGAGCACGCTAGGTCGTCATTAACTTGGCGTCGATCTTGTTCGCTGTCGCTGCTACGGCTGCTTCCGGTTGCGGCTCCGGAAACTCCACGGTTTGATGAGGAGGTTCGTACAGTACCGTTCACGCCGAGCTGACTGCTACTGCTTGCCAGAGCGGCATCGCAGTTGGTGCTTGAGTAACTAGAGCTGCTGGGATGCGTTTCCTCCACGCGTGAACTGAACTCATTCATGTTCGCGCCTTGGACTAACGGTGGTTTGCGGTTTGAGGCAGCTGCGAGGTACTCCCGTGGAAGGTTCTTTTTGAAAAACTCGTGCTGCGAGACCTCGTCCAGTGTTGGCCGGTCTTCTGGACGAGGTGAGAGTAGCCATTTGCACAGGTCTCTCGCTTCAGCGCTCACAAAAGGAGGCATGGCGGATGGCTCACCGTTACGAATACGTTCCTCCAGCGCGTGTGGATCAGTTGTGGATCCAAACGGAAAGTTCTGTGTCAGGAGCACGTAGGCGATGCACCCCAACGACCATATATCGGCTCTAAAAGCATCGTATGAGCCTTCGAAAACCTCCGGAGCTACGTACGCCAAGGTACCGGTGAGCGTGTGCGCGTACTCGTTGGTACTCGCCTGAAAGTTGCTCTCACGGTGAAGACGGCTAAGACCAAAATCTGATATCTTCAGTGTACCGTCAGTTCCGAGGAGGAGGTTTTCGGGCTTCAAGTCGCGATGTGCGACGCCGTTGCGGTGGCAGGCATGGATACCGGCGACAAGCTGTATGAGAAGAGCCGCTACATCTTGCTCGGGTAGCGGAGTGTCCATTCCCATAATCACATCACACAGGTCGCCACCCATGACAGGCTCCAAGATAATGTAGTAGTTGTTAGGACTTTCCAGAATCTCGATCAGCTGAACGATGTTACGATGCTTAAGACGACGTAGAATGGAGATCTCGAGGCGTACATCGTTTTCCACCTGCTGATTCGTCTTTCGTATGATCTTCGCCACAAAAACGCACCCTGTTGGGATATGACGTACCCGCTTCACCTCGCTATAGGCACCTTCACCAAGCACGTCGAGGATTTCGTAATCTCCCACTCGCCTCATGGTTCAAGAGATAAACTGTGACGGATGAGGAGAAAAAAGGACTGTTTCGTGATCGTTTACCTCTTCTAACTGGAAAGAAAGGCTGAAGAATGCAAGTCGGAAACAGGAAGAAAATGATCGTTAGAGCAGCAATGCAATAGAGGAGAATAAAAGTGTTAAGTTCAATCAGGTTTGGTGGTAAACACTCTCTTGTGGTTTTACCATCAACAGTCTTTCCGTGCCTTAGAAGAGCATCGGAGTTATTTAGAAACCCGCCCAGTGACGAGTGCAAAAGAGGCACCGAATGTGGCGGGATTACTCATAAAAAAAAGAGTTTTTCGCTTGTCACACTCCTGGGATGTGCAATGGAAGCTGTAAAGACTGCCGGAGATTAAGAAGCAGGTACCTGCTTCAGTCTTCGAGTGACACAGAGATGCTCACTACAAAGCTGTTAGGTAAAGAGCATAGTAAGTGTCGTTATTGATTTGTCCCTGATGCCACCTTAGAGCAAACACCACAAGTACCGCAATGAGCGCTACAAATAAAATAAAAAAAAACAGAGACAAAGTGTTTTTCTCAAGAATAAAGCTGCCAAGCAAAACAGCACGAATACAGAAAAAAAAAAAGAAGCAACAAAAAACAAGACTGAACCGTCGGGAAAAAAGAAACGAGCAAAAAAAGAGGCCTAGAAATGAAAAAGGGAACATAAGCAACGCCTTCTAAAGAACACACACACACACACACACACACATATATATATATATATATATATATACGCGCATCCGCAATTCTTCGTTTTTTGTTTTGCTTTTGCAAAAATACTGGAAGCTGAGAGCACTGGGCCAGCTCAAATGCGTGCCACCCATTACAGCAGCAAGCAATAATCCTTCTCTTGGAAACAAAAGGAAACGCTAATCACAACTCTTTAATCAAGAACAATAGTGTTCAACACGCCGCAGCCGCCGCAGATGAACTCCATTTTTTTCACGTCTGCACCAACGGTAACAGCGTTGATCACGTTGCACTGACCGCAGCGTAGCTGTACAGTACGTTGGTTCTCCTCGCTCTCCTGAGGTGCGACGGCTTTCAGGGACGATCCAAGTTCTTGGTAGCAGCCTCCGCACAATACGGTGTCAGACTTAGTGACCGGAAGTCGATTGAGCGAATGGCACACCTTGCACTCCACCAGGTCTTTTTGAGAGCTACGATTTACTGGAACGGACGGGTTGGGCAAAG
This sequence comes from Crithidia bombi, assembly GCA_900240985.1. Taxonomy (NCBI): domain Eukaryota; phylum Euglenozoa; class Kinetoplastea; order Trypanosomatida; family Trypanosomatidae; genus Crithidia; species Crithidia bombi. Next base: position 175,926 of record OESO01000073.1, read on the forward strand.
GCTCACGGCATTGTGAGCACCTCCAGTGTTTCGCAGCGCTGGAAGGCTTAATGTGATTAATGAACGTGCAGACTGGACATTCAACTTCCAGCTGCTCTTCCGAGTTTCGTTTCAGGTGGTGTCCCGCCTCTGCCGCAGCCTCTTGACGGTTGATCTGCTCCTGCAGCTGGCGGGCCATAGCAGCATCAGCCACTTCCTGTGACGACTCAGCAGGTGCTTGTGTAGGGAGAGAGGTGTTCGTCGGGTGTGAAGGTTGGTTGAGCTGCTCCTGCAGCTGACGAGCAAACTCCTCATCAGCCTGCTCCTGCTGAAGCTCGCTATCGGTTTTGGGTCGATCCATTTTTCGTTTATGTAACTCCTGTCAGCGTTTCAGGCGAGCGCCTGAGGTTAATGCGCTTGCGAAAGTCGTGGAACTTAGCAGATTTCGAGGGAAGCAAAGAGGTAAAGGCTTTTGACAGCAATGATGATCGTTTATCCGTCCAGGTATTGTTGGAATCGCAACGCTAACAAAGAAACTTAAAAAAAAAAAGATAAGCAGGTCAACTTGCATTGTAGAGAAGGTTTGGAGGGAAACGGAGAAAAGATGGATGCTTGAGTACTGCGGAAGAATGACAGGAAACGATTGTCTAGTTCTGCGAAGAGACGTTGCTGCTTAGTGGAGCTGGAGATAAACGACTCAGTAAAGCCTCTTGCTTCAACATAACGTTTACAAAGCGTGAGGACGATTCTTGCTGAGGTAACTAACAACGACACCTTTGGTGTCCTGTAACAGCTCGGAGCTTCCTCACTCCACATTTAAGTGTGAGTTTATGCGGTGCTACTCAACGTGTAGCAGTAGTTGCACCAGGAGAAGAAAGGAAGCTACACAAACCCGCTTTCGACTCAGCAGGGAAGAGGGGAGCTGGAGGGTGTTTTCGTGTGTGTTTGTTTGTAAGTCAAGATGCTCAAGTAGCACCGCATCCTATCAGACCTTTTCTCCTGACGCGTAGTGACAATTATGTGACACATCAAGGAGCACCGATACAAAGAAAAAAAAAAGAACACAACGCACTCACCGCCAGCTCACAGTCAAATTCCACTCGGTCAAAGTTATTTTACATCCCACTTACCATCATGGTAGCTGATTGAGCTGCCTGAGATACAACTTTGAGGGGGGCTCAAACGGTGCTGGAGAAGCCAACATTGAGGTCGGGATGCACGTGCACACCGTAGGATAATGAACTTCACCCTTATCATTTGCAACATCGCCGTCTTCTTCACTCGTTATAAAGCACGTTCGCATCGCAAGCGTTACTTTCCTCAGAAAGAAGGTGTGTATGAACATTGCTTCGTACCGCGCCCTTCACCCTCCCCCCCCCTTTTCCTATACCCCAGCCACCACACACCAATTCCTCTTCCTTCCCCTTCCCCCACTAACAGCCAACTGCCGGACGCGGCACAGCTAGGTGCAGCAGAAATGGGCAAAAAGGTTGAGGTGTTTATCTAATAAGTCAAGGCAGTACAAACGTCGATGCGCTAGAGAGGGGGAGCACCGTAACAGGTAGCTAACATGGGAGAATTCAACGAATAACCACTTTCGGCGCTGTGGTACATCGAGGCTAGTTTTACGTGGCGCCACTAAGCGGCTGACCGTACTCCCATCACCAAGCGTGTTTCCCTCTGCGTTGCCGTTCTCGGCGTTGGCCCAGTAAATCCTGTGTGTGTCGCAGCTGTGTGATGTGATCATCCGTGCCGCCTGAATTCTTTCCACAGTGCATATTTCCACCACGCAAGTGTGTAGGACTGCGTCTCTACGCGGCCATTTTGTGGTTGACCCTGGGTGTCATACACCCTTAGCAACATTAGGAAAACCCTCAATGTACCCATGCGGTTACGCTGGTCATCCAGCTCATATCGTTTTTCTGCTCACCAACGTTTATTGAAATTGCCGCTTTATTCGTGCTCGCTGAATGTCACCTTCGTGTTCTCCCTCAACATTAATGATACTAATTCTCTACATTTTCTCTTACCTCAAGCATTTATCTTTCAGCATCTAATAACAAGAACCAAAAACACTTGATAACACAACTCTTAGAGGGTGCTTAATTACTAATTCCTCTTCCCCCCATAGAAAAGAAACAAAAAAAAACGAAAAAAAAGATGAAGAGATAAAGATGCTTACCGTCACGGCTACAAAGTGTCAAATGTCAACAGATATTTTAAAAAGCTAGAAAACTAAATGGCACTGCTGACCACTTCGTTTTCCTTGTGTGGCCCCGGGCTTTAACTAGTTTATTTCTCTTCTCCCGTCACTTCCTCCATGCTGCTCTCTGATAATCTGAATCATCGACTATAAAAACAAAACTGAGTTTAACTCATAGGGAATCAAGCTTACCACCCAAACTCAGCATTCAATTATCCTCACTTGAAAAGTTGAATCACACAGTTGTAAACTCAACCCTGCGCACAGCAACACCTCCAACAATGTTCATGAGAAAGTACACGACAAAGGAGGCGCAGTCCGTTGGAAAGAGTAACGTGAAATCGTTACGGTCGGATGTCCTCGGGGTTATTGGCGAAGACAACGGTGAACTGCTCGATTTGATTATCGGCAAAAAAACCGCAGTCACCAAGAGCAAGTACCAATGCGGCCCTGGCGCCTCTGCCTTTGTGTATTCTGTTAATGAAGTGCCGTTTTTTATTTCACTGGACCGCTTCTCCGATGAAGAACAGTCGCTTATTGAAAGAGACCGGAGGGGTGGATATTCTGTCGTACCAACTGTATTTTTCTTCCTTCGACTTCATCAACTACTAGCGGACGAAAAGGATAAATGGGCACATTTGGTTGACGAAACAGGTGTGGGTGTTACTTGTTTCGGCCCAACATCGCGGTTTCTGCTGAGCGGGGCACATTTGATGATGCCAGGCATTCTGAAAGTTCACACCAAGGGTGCACTCGCAGCGGGAGATGTAGCACTCGTTTATTCCAATGGTGTCAATGTTCCTTATGCTGTCGGGTTTGTCACTAGCAACCTCGTCTCGCATAACGAATCTGGCGTAGGTGTGTACATCGTACAGTGCTTTCGAGACAATCTGTGGCAAGAATACCAAAATCGGTTCCTGGCAAATTACGGTATTTCTTCCAGCGCGTCTTTAATTCCTGCTCAATTCAATGAAAATGAAGTCGTCGGGGGAGATGCAGGCGTTCCACTATCCCCGGCCTCCGGTGAGGTGCAGGGCGGTAGCAGTGTGAGCGGTGAGGCAGTGGACAGCACTGCTGCCGCGGAGGGAAACAGTACTGCTGTCGCTAACGCGCTTTTCCGTGATGAAGAATCCGTGCTCACATTCTGTCTGTGCGAGGCCATCAAGCAGATTCCAAAGTCAACGTATCCGCTGCCGTTGCCGCAGTTTACTAGCGTTGTGGTGCGGTCATTTCCACGTGACGGTGCGCACACCGAATCCATTCAGTTCAAGGATACAAAGTACAAGCGGGCATTACCTTTCTTTCAGCAGTTCCCTGACCTCCTGACAATTGCCGAGACGAGCCCAGGAGTGCACTCTGTGTTGTCGGTGAATAAAGCTGCTGCTGTCATGCGTGAGCACAACGCAAAATACAAGAAATTTGTGGAGAACGAGCACCGCGAAGCCTGCGAGAAAGAGACACGTGCGATACAGGCGAAGCTTTTAGAAAGCGGAACGGCAGCTTTTTGGCAGAGTATTGCTTCAACAAAGGTGTTCTATGCCGCGCCACTTCGTCTTGATGAAGACATCGCTCGAGTGATATTGCTTGGCGACGAGCTCAGCGTTCCCGATAACGTGCGTTTTCCGACACTCGAGCAGGTGGTGAATGGGACGGTACCAAACTACGAGCCCACACCAATTGACCCAAGTGTTTTCGACGAGCAATTTACACGCAAAACACTTGTTGACAATTTGAGAAAGTATATTCGAGCACATTCATTGCTCATTGTGAACACAACAGCCAACAGAGAACTACCGAAAGTCAAAATCGATGAGTTTTTGTCCAAGCTTCTCTCTTCGAGGGAATACGCTCCGGAGCTTCCGTTGGATAAAGTGGTGGACTCCATGCTACGTTTGTTTCAAATGAAGCACGAAATTGTCCTTCGTACTGTCATAGAAGGCTCCTCTTTGGCTACTGACAGCCTGGTTCCGAAGCGTATTGTCAAATCTGGCGCGTTGCCGACGGTGAGTGTATGGTCCGAAAGGGCCACAGGCAACAGATATGTCACAATCGTACGGAATCTTGAAGCGTTTGGTTTTGATTTGCCCTTGCTGGCGCGACATTGGAAAAAGCTGTTTTCTGCTAGCTGCGGGGTCGTAGACCCCGCAACTGAGATGAAGAATCTTAAATCTGGTACGAAGATTCCGCTGGAAATTCACATCCAAGGCAATTTGGTACCAAAGGTAGAAGCAGCTCTCTTGAACGAGGCGAATTTGCCCTCCTCCGTTATCGTGGTGAAGTACAAGTGACACTTCTTTTCCAGCTTAGGCCTCTGTACCATTACCTGCTTTGCGTTGACAGGCTGTTTGATTTTTGTTGTTTGTTATGAAAGCTCTACAGAAGTGTTCGGCTGCGCATCTGCGAATATGAGCTGGTGCAAACGGAACGTAAAAAAAAAAAAAGAACTGCAATGAGTTCGCGGCAGGAGCAGACACAATCAGGCACAGACATACAATAAAAGCGGTACTTTATCCCGCTTCGTTTTGATTGGTGTGTGTTGCTGAGTTCCGTTGAACGTGACAAATAGCTTATATATTTGTTATAGGGTGCCATTTGTTTCTTTCCTGCTGTTCTGTGTAAAGGCTTCAGGTATCACCACTGTGGGGGAAAAAAAAGAAAAGCCCGGCTAGAAAAAAAAAAAAGAGATCAACAATACCCCACTTCTTTTCAATTCTGCTGCGGCGGTGTGCTAAAGAGCAAGGGGCGATTGTGCTAGTTCTCTTGTTTTTAGACTTTTTGTGCACCCGCTGTAACACTGCTGTCTGTGTTGTTTCACTATAGGGTGCTACTGCCTGCTGCTGTGCGTTCTCTTTTTTGAGTCTGTCACCGTATGATCTTCCCTTTATTTCACCTTTTTCTTTCACACAATACGCTTTTCTTACCATTCTGCCTAAAAACAAAGAGCTTTCCTTGCCACGCTTTTTTTTTTTTGCTGTTTCGCCCTCGGGTTTTACGAAAACAACTGTTCTGTTAAATTATAGTGGGGTTTTTTATTTAGCGAAAAAGCCATTTACTAGAAAGGAAGAACACTCAAAACAAACTGTTAACTAGGAAACGCTTGCGGAAACACTTCAGCTAGTCGCTCGCCGCCATTTGCTGTTCTATCGCTTTCTCCCACTCACTTTCTCTTTATTTCCCCATCAGTACAAGGACTTGGTTTTCTTTTATCCAGCTACACTTTATTGCAATGAAGGCAATCATCGCTGCTGCGAGCGGCTTCGTCGCCTCGAGCTGGTACAATAGCGTAACGTCGAGCTCCACAAGCTGTGCAACCCAGACTAGTCCGTTCTCGCAGTCGGAGTTCCGCTCATTTCCACTGCTGGATGTGTACGATGAGTCTCACAACACGAAGGTGTTCCGCTTCGCCCTCCCCGAGGCAGATATGCCGTTAAATCTCGAGGTTGCCAGTTGTGTTAGCTTCCGTTTTATCGACAAGGACGGAAAGGAAGTGGTTCGCCCTTACACGCCGCTGAACCGCAGCGACCAATTGGGCTACTTCGATGTGCTGGTAAAGAAGTATCAGGGGTCAAAGATGGGCAGCCACCTCTTCGCCATGAAGAAGGGCGATTGCATTGATGTGAAGGGTCCCTGGGTTAAGCTGCCCATCAAGTCCAACCAGTACAAGACTATCGGCATGCTGGCCGGTGGCACTGGTATCACACCTATGTACCAAGTTGCGCGGAACATTCTGCGTGCCCCGAAGAACACGACAGAGGTCACTCTCGTGTATGCCAATGAGCGGAAGGAGGACGTTCTTTTAGGTAATGAGCTGAATGAGCTGATGGAAACGTATCCCCGTTTCTCGCCGTATTTCGTTCTTTCTAAGGCACCCTCTGATTGGATGGGTGGCGTCGGCTACATCAACAAGGAGATGATCAAGTCCCTGATGCCAGCGCCGAACCGCGCTGGTGACTCTATCATCCTGGTTTGCGGCCCACCACCGTTCATGGAAACCATTTCTGGTGACAAGGATTTCAAGAGTTACCCGCCGTCGCAAGGAGAGCTGAAGGGCTATCTGAAGGAGCTTGGCTACATGCCGAAGATGGTGTTCAAGTTTTAATGGGCGGGAAGGACACTGTCAAGTGTGCCTTCTTCCTTTGGGGGTATGTTGGGTGAAGGTTAAGAAGAAAGGGAGAGAAGAAAGCGAAAGTCTCTTTTCAGTCGCAAAAGGAAGTCCTTATAGCTGGTATGCAACTGGTCATCTTCAAAAACTGCCCCTTTTCTCTATCGTGCTTCCCGCATTGAACGCTGGTGAAAGACACTGTCTTTCGCAAGGAGCGTGAGGCTTAACGCTTTTTGTTTGCGTTCGGCTCACTTCTGTGTGAAGGAAAGGAGAAACCAATAAACGGCGCAACGTCGCACCGGTGCGTGAGTAGGCAGAGGGGCAATCAATGATGTGTCTTGGTGGCGAGCGTCGCGCAGGCAGGCAACGTGGGCTACAGGTGCTATGTAGTAGTTAGAGATTTCAGAATGTGTCTCTCCGCGTATCAATCATCTAGTTTTGCCACTCGTCCCTGTTTTTTGCTAACGTAGTAGACTGTTAGAGCTGTTTTTCGTCTCTCCGGCTAGTAGTGCGTGTGGTTGTATTCTAATAAATTCCAAAGAAAAAAGAGCGACAGTAAAAAGAAACTGCATCACCAACCGCACCTGCGTGGCGTCATAAAACACAACAAGGAATCTTAATAGGTGACTAAGTACTTCGTAATAGTTGAGAACCGCAAAAAAGGTATTTCGGGCCTCGCGAGGTGTAGCTGCCTGCGTACAACTTGTGGCTCAGATAGTGCAAAGCTCTTTTGCTGAGTTTTACCTGTCCCGTTTTCATCCAGTTCTTTGGGCACGTCTCAGGAACCCCAAAACGCGACGGCGCCAGAACTGCTTTCTCCCGCACCGTTAAATCCCTGCTTCGTTGTTTCTCACTCCTCTGCTTCTGTCTTTTCTCACTTTTGCAGAGTATTTTGCGCTCTTTCGCACTTAAAAAGAGAATCACCTATTCACTTTAAAGAAAACCAGTAGTTTTACTATTTCGCGACTTCTCGCTTATCGCTATTGCAATCGCCACTGAGTTAAAAAAAAAAAAACGGCTTCGTACATACTTCCACATCACTGCTTCGTTTTCGCTCGATATTAGCAACCCTTTTTTGTTTCTCCCAAAAACACTTTTTTGACGAGATCTGTTCCATAAACGGTTTCTTGTTTTAGCAGGAAAAGAAAGAAGCAAGACAAAGCACCTGAAACAGCGAGACAATGAAGGCCTTTATAGCATCTGTTATTGGGTTCGCAGGCGCTAGCTTGTTCCAGTCGCGCTCCGAGGCTCAGGCCTGGGGCTTCGGCAGCAAACCTGCATTTTCGGACAAGGAGTTCCAGTCCTACAAGCTGGTCAATGTGGAGGATGAGTCGCACGACACGAAGCGTTTCCGATTTGCTCTGGCCAGTCCCAAGACGCGTCTGGATCTACCCGTTGCGTCGTGCATTACATTGCGTTTCACGGACGACAAGGGCCAGGAGGTGGCTCGCCCTTACACCCCCATCAACCTGGTGAACGATGAGGGCCACTTTGACTTGGTGGTGAAGTGCTATCCCAACTCGAAGATGGGATCCCACTTGTTTTCTTTGAAGGTGGGCGACAGTATCGAGGTCAAAGGCCCGTGGCACACGTTCGACGTGAAGCCGAGCCAGTACAACCAGATCGGCATGATTGCCGGTGGCACTGGAATCACCCCGATGTTTCAGGTCATCAGCAACATCCTCCACAGTCAGGGCAACTCGACGAAGATCTCGCTGCTTTACGCGAACAAGACTGAGGGCGACGTGTTGCTGGGTAAAGAGCTCGAGGGCCTGGGGAAGGACTTCGCTGGCAAGTTCGCTACTTATTACTGCCTCGCGTCGCCCCCGAAGCGATGGACGGGCTACAGCGGCTACATTGACAAGAAGATGATCGAGGAGACGATGCCCGGCCCAGAACATGAGGGCGACTCTGTTATCTTCGTCTGCGGCCCGCCGCCGTTCATGAAGACGATCTGCGGCCCAAAGGACTACAGGAGCTACCCGCCGAAGCAGGGCCCACTGGACGGCTACCTGAAGGAAATGGGATACTCTGAGAATGGGGTGTACAAGTTTTAGGGTTGCGCCGTTACCGTTCATCACGAGATGGGTGCTTACTTTTTTTTTTCCGCGCTTCCTAGCTACGTGTTTTTTTTTCCGTAAGTGAAAGAAAAAAAAACGAAGCTGTGAACGGAAGGTCAGTTTTTCCTGCACGTACGCTGTGTGTGTGTGTGTAAGCGTGTGCTACACGGCTGGGAAACCTAGCGAACGGGTGACATTGTGTAGTCGTTTCTTTCCATCCTTGCTATGCTAGTTCCAAAGTGCCTGTAGAAGTGCTTCACCATTTTTTTTTTCGCCGAAAACAACGACCTTTCTAATTGGGTCATCTGAGTTCTTTTTGTTTTCCTCCAACTTCACTATCACACTAGTTTTTTTTTCACTTTCTTTGCCTTCGGTAACGTTGACTAGGCGCTCTCGATAGCTAGTTTTTCTTCCCCTCTCCTTTCGTTTTTTTCTTCCATCTCTTCACAATTCGTTTTGCTTCTCAGGCTGAACGCTGTGCAGGGAAGGGGAGGGGGGGGGGTGAGTGGTGCGGCAAGGGCAGAAAGAAAGAAAAGGGAAAGAAGCGACCACACAGGCAAGAGGCTCTATGTGCTTAGCTTTCCCCCGTTTTTTCCTTTCCAGCCCGGGTCTCTTCTTCCTTCGTTTGCTTTTTGTGACGTCCTCCGAGAAGGGTGCCCTCTGTTGAAGGTTTTTTTTTCTGCATCTTTTTTTCTCGTTTTCGACTTGCCACGAATGACATCATTTGGTTTAAGGGACCTGGTCTCTTTTTTTTTTTTTGATGCCTTTCACGCGCGTCGTTAAGGGACGGAGAGGATAAGGAAGAGCAGATGAGGGGAGACGGGGAAGCTGCTCCTACGTCACCGCACGTTGGTTCCAGCTTGCTGTGTGTTGCTTACGAACTGTGAGAAAAAGAAACAGAAAGAAAGAGAAAGAGGCGGCACTGTGCCCGCTTATCCACGCCGAGGACACGGTCTTGCGTCGCCGGCGTAGGCAGTTGGGTAGCTGTAAACGACCTGACTGTGCAGCACTTTCAACAAAGGCAAACCCATGTGTACTCAAGTTGTCAGATTGCACATTCCATGCAAACCAAAGACGGCGAACAAAAAACGAGTTGGTCCAAAGGGAGTTTGTCTTCCTTTTTCGTCTCTTTTTTTAAATGGTCTGCCGGATCTCTTCTGTCTTATTCGCTTTTATGGTCCCCTCCCTCCCTTTCGCCCTATTTTGGCCCTCCAATTGGAGCAGCGAAGCTCTTTTTTTCCGAATCGGCAAGGGCTCTGTCCCTTCTTCAACTCAACACACATATCGAGTTTCTTGGGCGAGAATACCCCCCTCTCCTTTCTCTGTCAACTGACGTGTGCCGTCAACCGTAGCAAGCCACTTTTCCACTTTTCCTTTATCCTCCCTAGCTCCGCTGTGGTCCATGTTGCGGGTAACCCTCATTGCACAGCTCTTCTCCAAGCCTGTGACGCAAGGCTACGTAGCCCAGCTTCCGAAGGCGGTGCCTGCGTCTCCCGGGCGGGCCTGGATGAGGGCGATGGATGCCAACAGCGATGTGAGGGACTTTTTCATGCCTGATGCGGAGCGGTACGACGCCTGGTACCGCGAAACGTACGGTGTCGAGGACCTTTCTGACGGGTCGGTGGCCTCGGGTGCTTCCTCAAATCGGTTGCTGGATGACACACGCAATCTTCAGCAGGCTGCCGAGGAATACGACTTACAAGGCGTAGAGGAGGAGCGGCGATTTTGGGGCGAGGAGTTCCAGCACAACACGCAGCTGCGGTAAGTGTGTGTGTGTGTGCCAATGCGCTTTTGCCTCGTTTTGGTTGTTTGTTTCTCTTTGATGGTTGAGCATTTTTGTCGTCCACGGCGTGTACTAGTCACATTTTTCTTTATTTTTGAGCTAAATGAGCTCCTCTCTCTTCGAGGGCGTACTTGGCAGCTTTCGCACGATGGTGACGCGTGTATTGTTGAAGGCTGATGGTCACTCAGTTCGATACTCAATTTAATCAAAACAGCACATGCGGAAAACGCTCAGAGAGAAGGGCAACGCAGAAAAAAAAAATGGCAGGCTAAGCACTGTACAAGGTAGCTTTTTTTTTTCCTGTAACAGCACAGTTTCATCTTGTTGTACTGACTGTATTCAGCTCCTGCTTCCTTGACTACCTTTTTGGATGTGCGACATTTCATTGGTGTGTAGCATTTAGTAACGCGTTTGTGGTTTCACAACGCCTTGAAAGGCAACTTTTCTTCGTTGGTTTTCGAACCATTGCTCCTCTCTCTCATTCTCCTTTGAAACCTCTTTCCCATATATATATATATATGTCTGTTTTGCACGGTTTTCCCCATGCCACGCCACACACGCACAGATTCTGTATTCTTCTTTCCTTACTGTTCAAAAAAGGAAAAAAAGAAGCTAGCCACCCACAGCGTGAAACGAGACTCTCTTGAGAGTAGGAATTTCCGTCGTTTGAAGCTTCAGCAGCTGCAGTTGCTGTTCATTTAGTGATAGCACTGCTTCTTTCATCCTCTTTCTTTTTTTAAAGAGCCTTGCACCTATACGACACTGCGAACACAAATTCTTGGATTTTTAAGAGGACGTTTGCGAGCGTGTTGAAGAGGAAGAGGCCATCTTTTGTTTTGTGTGCAAAGGCGTATTGCTGTGTTTATCTAGTCGCTAGTGCTGCTCTTTTTTCTTTCTTTGCTCTTTGGCTTTCAGAGCGCGCTGCGCGTGCAAGGTGTGACCCGCTGCTTCTTGTGCGGCGCAATTTTTCAATAGTAGGAAGTGAATGTAGGGGCATCGCTCGCCGTTACTGAAGACGTGCATTTCATTAGTATTTGTATAAGCTCCCCTTCCTTTCCTTCTTTTTTCAGTTATTTCTGTATTCACTTTGAACTATTGTTTTTTTTTCTCATTCCCTTTCTTTTCTGGCTGCCACTAAACCACACAACACTGTCATCTAAAGTCGATAACAACAATAGCGCGACCACACTTCTCGGTTTTTCTTTTCTTCGCTCTTTCTCCACTTTTTACCCCTTTCGTTTGATTTCTTTGGTGTTTTACAATTCCTCTTTGAAGTTTGTAAAGTGAATTTCGACTGCTCTGGTTTTTTTTTCTTTGCTCTCCCCTTTTTTTTTTTGAGTTTCTTTTTGAGGTGTCATCACCGTTCTCTCCCCTTCCTTCTCCACTTTCCTTATCTTCTCACCTACGTGTTGCCTTTGTTCTCGCTTTTTGTGTGACAACAGCCGCCTTCACTTTTTTTTGCTCTAATTGTCGTTGTCGACCTCTTCCTCTGTTTCTTTTTTTTATTTTCTTTTTTCTGCTCGTTTTTTTTTGTGGACGCGGTGGTGTTCTAAACTCTCGGATCTTTTTTTTTGTTGTTTGACCCTTTAACGCGTGTTAACTTTCATTCCCCCTCTGTAGTAAAAAAAAAAACGAAGCGAAAAGAGTCGTGAAGGGTTGCTGCTCGCAGACGCTGCCGTTCACAGCTAGACTATATATACTGCTTGCTGACGTTGCATGTAAAAAGAGACTTCTCTCCTGTTTTCTTTTCCTTTTCCTCCGTACTTCCTCACTTTCTTTTCGCTTTGTTCTCGGCTTACTGAACAGCTCATTTTGTCTTTTACGAAAGGAAACGCAGTTGTCGCGTACCAGTTCGCACATTTTTTGACATGTATATATATATATATATATATATATATATATATATATATATAGGTGCTCGAATACTGTTCTTCTGATTCCTCTTCTCTCTTTTTACTTCTCCATTTTCATTTTCCGAATTGCCATCAATTGCCACAAAAAGGTAAACACTTGTGGAATTAAGTGCACCACTTTTTTTCTAAAAGAAAGTGTGGGAGAGAGAGAGAGAGGAAAACAACGGAAGCAAAAACGGAGTGTTTCGTGATCTCCGCTTCTTTTCGACTCCTTTCCTTCTCAACGGAAGCCGGCGAACACTGCGCCGAGCTTGCAGAAAAAAAAAAAAAGAACTGATTAGCAAGACACCGTATCTTTTTTTTTTTGAAACATCCAGAACTGTACATTTGAGGTGGACCACGGAGACGAGGTTGCACGCATACGCACAAAGAACTCTCCCCCACCCCAGAACAACGCATCGCTTTCCTCCTTTCTTTCTCTCATTGTTGCGATAACTAAAAGCGTTTCGGTTTTTCTTTTGAATCTCTCTCCACTTTTCACTTACTTCTGTCTTGCCCGTGTTTACTTTTTCTGTTTCAGAAGCTTCAACGACGGCTGTCAACGAGGACACAGGAAGAGAAAAAAAAACAAAAAGACATCAAAAAAGAAAGGAAAGAAGAAAACAGAAAATAAGGCGTCGACACAGTTATACAAAAAACAAAAAAGAGCGTAATCGCAAACTGAGCTACTTTTCTTTGATTTGTTTGCAAATCTCATTTTTTAAATCAATTCTCGTTCTATTTGTTCTCTTGTTTTTGCATTTGCGATCGACCTTCTCTTTTCTGCTCGTTTATTCGATTTCCCGTAAAGAACTCCCTTGACACACAACACACACACACACACACACACATACATACACACAAACAAGGAGGGAAACTGGAAAAGGAAAAGAAAAAGTCCTGAAGCACATCACGGGAGGTTTTGAAAGGTCTTTCTTCCCGCAGTGTATGCTCTAGTGAGAGCTGCGCCGAGGTTTGACACTGCTTGCTTTACTTGTTTATTTGCTCCTTTACATCTGGTTAGCGTTCTTCTTTGTCTCCCTACGTGATTAACTTGACCTTTTTTTTTCCTCTCCACTTCCTCACCGCAGCTCTTCTTCTGTGCCTCGGTGTAATATTGATACAAAACAGCATTACTTAAGGGCATAACCACTCTCTTTTTTCCCCTCTTTTTTTGAAGTATCTTCTTCCAACAACTGAGGGACAATTACTACTTTCTTTTTCGCTCCTGTGTGTGAGCTGTGCCGAGCATCATTGCCCAAATTTCTGCGTGTTGCTGTGGCAGTCTACTTCGGAAACACCAAGACATAAAAAAAACAGCAGCCTCTACGAGGTGTGACATCACTTCAAACTCACCGTTCGCGGGAAAAGGTATCGACGTCAGCAAAGAATTGCTGCGTCATCGAGCACAGTAATAGTTTTTTTCTCTTCAAAGTTCCAAGCCTCTGTCCATAGGCACGAAACAGCGTTTCATTCACATTCTGTTTTTGTCTTTCGTTTTGTATTCTCAGTGTTTGCCAGGGAAGATTGTGCGGAAAAGACGCGCACACAGGGGCGAAACCACACAAATTTCGGCATATTTAGAGGAAAAAGTGTCTGCTCCCTGAGGTGGTGTTGCCAACACAACTGCAGAAGCGGCGTTTTCTTTTACCGTTTCTTGTCGAACAACACCCAACTCCGTCGTCTCACGTGCTGTGTGTCTTCCAACAGTGGGTAAACGACTCCTACTTTTTTTTTTCCGTGTGTGTGCGTGTGCGTTCTGCTTTCCAGGTGCTTGAACAGCGATTGCTCCACTTTTCTTTCTTTAAAGCTCCACTCTTCTTAACGTGTCATTGTCTTTTTTTTTACTTTAGTGCTCGGGGGTTTTGTGTGTGTTTTTTTGTAGGTCAAAGGTCTCCTCCGTCTGCTCTCGGTCCTTTGTATTGAATCTGACTTCTGTGCTGATCGTTGCTGCCGTTGCGAAAACAGCTTTCTCTTTTTTTTTACGCTGAAGAATACCCAGTGTGTGCCCCTGTCGTTTTGTGTTTTTCTTGCAATTATTTGCCGTTTCTGTCTCTCTTTCTCTTCAGAGACACATTTCGTCTTTCCGAGTGTCTGAAGTCGCAGTGGAGGTGCCTTCTTTTCTCTTTTTCGTGGCGAGCTCCACTGAGCCTTTCACCCACCGCTTCACAAGAAGACACAGCCTGGTAAGCGTAAGAGGTGAACGTCACCGCTTTAATATCTCTCAATTTCAAAAGAGAACAGAAAGAAAAAGAAGAAGAGGATAGAATGAGCTGGTGGAACGACCTTTCCACTCACCGCACTGCACCGTCGCGGGGTTTTGATTGGGCGGTACGTCAGGGATCCACCTTCGCCTCACCGCGGGAGCGCCGCGCGGCCTCGCCGGAGCATCACAGCTGTGCGGCTCACAATACCATCGTTGGCAGCTTCAACCCCAGCAACGGTGTCGCGTCGGATGAGATAACGTGGGGTACGTCCACGCCGCAGAGCGACGTACCGTCCCTATGGCAGACGTCCAACAGCGCCGGCATCTCCGATCAGCTTGGTCTGTCAGGGAACTCCCCGATATGGACGCCGCAGCAGACACAGCACCAGCGGCAGCACTCCTCCACCTCCCCATCCCCACGCTGCGCAGACGCGTTTGCGGCGTCGTCGCCGCTTTCTGGGAAAGGCATGTTTAGCAGTGTGGTGCCAGCCCTCCCTGCCAATGGCAGCTGCAGCACCTCCAACGAGAGCGCTGCGGTGGCGAGTGCCGTAGTCAACGGCTTTACCGCCGCCACCGTCGCGGTCGCTGGGCCGCATCAGCCGCAGAAGCCACAGCAGCAGCAGCAGCATGAGTGCACCGGTGGTAGTGGGGACTGCCATCGCAGCCTTCACACCCCTGAGAACCACCTCAGCGGCACCGCTGCTGGCGCTGGTATCGGCGCTGCAGTCTCTGCCGAGGACAACCGCAGCACCGCCGACAGCGATGACATTTCGCTTCACGATGACGTCGATCTCGGCACAATTTCCAGCCTCATTGCGTCTCTGCAGGGCCACAGCGCTCAGCCAGATTCGGAGGAGGAGGCGGCGAATAGGCTGCGGTCGAATCAGGGTGAGCCGGGCCGGTTCGAGACGCCCACCTCCGCCCACGCGCTGCCGCAGACCGCGCCGACCGCTGTCGTCGACCCTTCGTCGACCTCAGCCGGGCAGGCGTCTTCGCTTCACTCGCGCGGTCTCTTCGCCGATCCTGCACGCAACCTGCAGGAAAAGGATCTGAATCGCAGCAGCGATGGCAACGCTGCGACTGCGGAGGAGGGTGGCGCCGCGCCGCGCGGGTCGCCTTACGCTTCGACTGTTCCCCAGCCCAACGGTGGCACGGCGAACATCGCCCCCCTGCATCTCACCCCCTCCATGCTGGAAGGCCTGCTTGCCAACTTCCAGACTGCGTTGGTGGGGCGTGCAGACGCGGCGTCGTCCAAGTCACCGCCACCGCAGGTGGAAGATATGGAGACACTGCACGGGGACTTCCACAGCTCGCCGGATACGCAGGACGGCTTCGTCACCGGTGATGGCTCTCCCACCACGGGTGGCGCACCGCAAGCGTGCTGCGGTGGGAGTCCTCTCATGCGTGGCCACGTTAGCTCTGTCGTCGCTTACAAACTAAACACCGACGGCAACGTGCGTGGGACGCCGGTGCAGGACTTCCGCCGCGGTGTCGTCGCGACGGCGAGTGTGGGCAGCAGCGGCTGCTTCTCCGATCCACCGACGCCGGTGCGCCACCGCGGCACCTCCGTCCCAGGCCGCCGGAACCTGTCCCACCACAACAATCCCCACCTCTCGACTCACGAGCGTGCTGCCTCGCCGGACTCGAGCATCGACCATTTCTTGTCGCAGGAGACGCCGTCCGTGACCGGCTTCGCTGCGGTGCGCAACTTAGCATCCGGCTCCACGGAGGACAACGCGGCAAGGACGGCGGTGACGACGTCCTCAAACCGCCACATCCGCACCGAGAGCGAAATCTCCCTTCCCGCGGCCGCCTCCACGTACGACGGTAGCGGAACCCTGCATCAGCACGTCGACGAGCGCGGCTGCATCACTGTAGTGGATCCGCAACGCCGCAAGCTGCACGTCCCGCTCTCCGCAATTCAAACCACCAAGGCGCTGAACGGCCGCCTGAAGACGCCGTCGCTGTGTCTGCTCTTCCAGTCAGGACGCTGCCGGCAGGGCGACAACTGCTACCAAGTCCACGTCGACCCGCCCACGGTGGCCCGGCTGCGGGCGGACGTGGCGAGTTTGCCCTGTTGTTGCATGCTGCACGGTGACTGCAACTGCCATCTCGCTGATTCTGCCCTCTACGAGGGCCGTTCCCTGTGCATCGCTGGCCAGTACAACGTGCCGCTGTCCCGGGTGGCCTACACGGCAGGCCTGCAGCGCATTCTGCAAGAGGAGTCGACGCCGGTAACGGTGAACCCGTCCGTGCTGTGCCGCCTGCACGGCCAACCTGGCGGGTGTCGCTTTGGCGCGGACTGCAAGTTTATCCACGTGTGCTGTCGCATCTTGAAGAACGAGCTGGCGCATGTGATGTCGAATGCCGCTACAGCTGCCGCGGCTGCTGCGTCGGCAAGCGCACAGGCCGCACAGGCCGTCCAAGCGCAACAGCAGCCGCACCCGCACCCGCACCCGCAGCGGCAACAGCAAACACTGCCACCGCAGCGCCTCGGCTCCAGCGCTCCTGGCTCTCCGTCGACCTTCCTGCTCTCCCACTCGTTCAGCGGCGTCGTGAACACGTCTCTGCCTCACAACAGCATGGCGCCCGCCATGGTGGTGCCTCGCCAGATGTTGGCGCTGCCGCCAGGGGCGACCACCGTAACTGGGGCTGGCGAGCCGTCCATGTCGCATCCGTTACCGATGAAAGCGGCGCGTCCGCTGCCGAGCAACAGTTCACCTGTACTGCAGGAGCTACGGCAGAGCAACAGAAGCCCGTTGATGGGCACCCCGGGGGGTGTCGCTTCAAACGGCGGGGCTCTGTACAACCGCAATTTCGCGACTACGCCTCGCCAGACGGGCAACAACGACAGCAGCGTCAACAACAACAATAGTGCCACCACCAGCTCGCTCGTCTCCTCAGCCAACTTCTCCCCGATGCAGCTTTCACAGGCTGCACCGTTTTTGACGACGAGCTACAGTAGTGCTGGCGCCATCGCAAACACCACGACCGCATTGCAGCCGTCCGGCCCGCTCTTCACCGTTACAGCTGTGCCGCAGTCCCGCACCTCGCCGGCGCAGTCGCCAACCGGACGCCCTGCACCTCCACCACTGCCGCTGCTGCAACAGCAGCATCAACCACAGCAGCAACAGCAGTCGATGTCGGCGGCGTCGATGCCCGGCTCCCCGAAGTCCGCCTACCACCTTCACACCCTCAGCTCGCAGAGCAGCGGCGCTCGCCGGCACCCGTATCCCAGCTCCGCGGTGGTGCAGACGCCGAACTGCAGCGGTCCGGGCTCTCCTCTGGTCACTGGACTGCCCACGGCACGGAGTTTGCCCAACATGTGTAGCGTCGCCGGCCTCTTCATGCCTTCTGGTGGACGTTCCAGCGGCTTCTCGCCTGTGCAACGGCAGCTGCTGCAGCAAACGACGCCTCCGCAGGCGCAGCAGCCACCGCAGCCCCGTCAGCAGCATTCCACGTCGCAGCAGCTGTATGTCCAGCAGGTGAACCAGGACGGGACAGTGTCGTTTGTGCCAGTGAACATGATGCAGAACTTCGGTGGCTAAAGCAGGGGGCAGCACAGGGCCGCATTCTCCCACACCCACACACTCTCTCACGCTAAAAAGCAGAAAAGCGCAACAGGGTCCCTGTGCCGAACAGGACGGTGGACAAGGAGTTGGCGACTACCGTTAGGAAGGTCCGCACACGTGAGTGTGCTACACGAAAGTGGTGAGCTGGCTGAATCCTTACGTGGGCGATTAAGGAGTTCTGGGAGGAAGAGAATACTCAACACAAATCAATGCGCTTTCCGTGTCTTACTTTTTCTTTTACGCAGAGCCTCCAATGCCTGCACGATCCCATTCTTTTTTTCTTTTTTCTTCGTTTTTCCGCTGCTGATGTAGGGGATCTGCTACGCGTCCAAAAAAACAAGCAAACGAGCCAAAAAAGAAAATTCTTGTGGCGTGTCAGAGGTACTTTTGCAGGCGCTATCTGCCGCAAGAAGGCTTCTGATCGACACATTTTTTTTTTGTGTGTGGCGTTGTTCACAGCTGCCTGCAGCACGAATGGCATTAACGTGCCGTCAAGGCAAAGTAGATTTAAAGGGGATGACAAAAAAAAGAGGACTCTTTTGTTACGCGTCGTTGATTTTAGTAAAGACAAATATATAGATAACAATCAGGTCGGCGGGAGTCGTTAAATTCCTCGCATTTTATTTATTTATCCCGTGTGGATCTTCGGCTCACGTTGCTGCTTGCTGAGTCCGTTCCGTGTTCTTGCGTATTTTAAGTGTTCTGTTTCCTTTTTTGCTGCTTCCTCTCTGTGTGTTCATGTGCTCCTTTTTTTGTTTGCGTTTTCTTCTTCATATTCCATTGCTGTCTTCCTCGCTTGCACTTAACAAGGAAAAAAAAAGAAATAGTAGGTCCCCCTATTTACCCTGAGTACTGCTTTCTTCCTTGTTTTTTTTTTAAGTTTTACTTGCTATACGTGACTGTGTGCGTGTGTGTGTGTGTGCGCGCGCACGCATGTAGACCCTTTTTTGTGGTTGTCGAGTGATACTGTCCCTTCGCAAAAAGCTGCTTTTATTCTCTGTTGTGCACCGAACGAGTGGAATTAAACGGCGCGTAAATCGCCGAGGAGCGTTTTTTCTTGGCCCCTTTCCCGTTTTGTCTTCTCTCTTTCTCTCGCTTTCCTCTGCTGTGGTGTGGATTGTGTGCGGCTCTTTAGCTTGTTGCTGTTAGGCTTTAGCTTTCTCTTTCTCGGTGAATAGATGTGCAGGTCTCTTTACAGAGCACGTCGATGTAAGACAGGTGGTACATCACAAAGTACCCGTACCATTCTGCTGTTCACTAGTAGCTCTTTGCCATTGTTTTCCTTCCCTGCATGTGCTTTTTTTTTTGGAGGGCTCATGTGTACGCGTTGACTTTGTGTGTGTGTGGTATGATGATCCGCAGTTGACGTTGAGCGGCTGCTTCTTTTCTTCCCGTTTACTTTTCTTCGTTGGCGATTCCGTCACTATTTCGTGCATCTTGTTCCTATGAGCTTGATCTTCAACGGTTGTGAGCTCACGGAAATCGCGCAATTGTACACGTATACACACCTGCCACACGCGGTTTATTGAGAAAAAGAAAAGCAAGAATACGAGTAGTAGTGAATTAAGCGTACACGCTAAGTATGTGTAAGAAGGAGCAGTGAATGGGTTGAGAAAAGAAGAAAAGAAAACGGTAGCCGCTGTCTTTCTTGCGTTTCATGTGTGTGTGCGTGTGAGTGCGAGGCTTTGCCGCTCGGAGCAACTCGTGCTAAGTGAGCTCCCGAGCTGGGTTGTCGCACGTCATTGCGAAGCGCCGTTTTTTTCTGATCTGATTCTCGGGGAGGCGTTTTGATGTCAAAGCAAGCGACGAGGGTCATTCTGGCAGTGAACCCCACTTCCCCTTTCAACGAATGGCGACAACGGTAGACTTCAAGTGTTGTCTTCCTGCGCTGTTGGTTTCATGCATTTGCGTTTTTGATTCTCTTGCATCCCTCTGAGTTACCTTTTTCTCACATCTTCTCTAATCTCCCTTCATACACTCGTTTTTACTGCACGCCGTTCGAGGTCGAATCACAACAATAAAGATCTAAAGAACTAACGCGCTACCCTCGCCCCTCCCTTTTTCTGACTTTTACTACTATCGCTACTACTATTCCTTCTAGGATTACCTCCATTAACTCTGGCTCATTTCTTTTCGTTTGCCTTTAAAATTTCTTTCTAAGTCTCTTTCTTTTCGGCTTTCTTCGTACGCGTATTTGTTTTGGAGGAAAACTACGTGCAACTACAAAGCACACAAACACACATTCACATTTATACTTTTATTCTTTCCCAATATTTACAAAATTAGCACAAAACAAGCAAAGAGGAAAAATAGCTCACTACGCAACAACAACCCCCCTCCCCACACAGGAGACTGCGCGCTCTACGGCCTCGTTCGTATTGCACGCAGCTGGACTCCATCATTTTCTCTCTTGTTTCTTCCTGTTCTCACTCTATATATCTTTTTAACTTACCCTCTCTCTCTATATAAGAAGAGCTTTTGCGTAGGCACATCGTTATAGCAGAATCGAGTTCCTTTTGTTTTTTCTTTCTGGCTTTTGTGTTTCTATTGACTCGTTCTCTAAACTTGTCTTTTTCTTTTGTTTGAGTTTTGTAGTCGCGCCGCACGCTCGGGCAACCCCCATCATTTCGTCCCATTTTCTATTTTATACGTGCTTTGCCTCTTTCTCTTTGTTGGTTTCTTGCGCTCCGAGCACACGATGCCTCGCTCCATGACTGGCAAGGGACGTCACGTCTCGTACAACGCGGATGGAGAACTGTGCATGACAGTGGTGGACCCGGTGACGCGTAAGCTCCTCATCCCCACGCAGTACATCTTCGACACCCGTGCCCAGCAGCGCAACACCCTGCCCTCGCTCTGCCAGCTATTCCTCTCCGGCCGCTGCCGCCAGGGCCAGGGCTGCTATCAGGTGCACGCCAACTGGGAGGTGGTGCAGCGGCTGCGGTCACAGGTCGACAGCCTGCCGTGTTGCTGCCCGGACCACGGTGACAAGGACCACCTCGGCGTGCTGGAAAATGCCCCGTTGCGTGACTTCCTCAGCACCAGGTCGCACCACCACACCGGCGCTAACAACAACAACGGTGCGGCGACGACGACCACAGCCACCGATGCCTCGACGATGACGGCGACGGCGGCATATACCGTGTGTGCGCGCGACGTCGTTGTCTACATCCCTGGCTGCTCCACCTACGAAGGAAGCTACGTGCCGCTGGAGCGTGTGAGCTACACGATCGGTCTGCGTCGCTTGCTGGAGGAGCAGCACGTCCTGGCGGCCGCGCCCTGCGCGCGTGTCAGCCTGCTGAACCCCGAGACGGGCTTCCCGGAGGACAAGATTGTGGCGGACGCTTCAGCGGCAACGGTATGCCGCTTGCACGCCATGGACCGCTGTCGCTACGCCGAAGAGTGTAAGTTCCTTCACCTCTGCAAGGAGCTGACGGTGGCCGATCCTCAGCTGACAGCCACTCCAGCAGCTACCACGCCCGATTGTGCCACTACCACGGTGCCGGAGGGCTCCTTCGAGGCTAGCATGACGAGCACCGGCATGAGTGCGACGATTGTGACGAATGCCTCGGCGATGTCAATGGACCGTCGCGGCCAGGACGCACACAGCGCCTCTGCCACCTGCGGACAGCAGCGCCAATCTGTCTTTACCTCCGTCAGTATGCAGCAGCAGCAACAGCAACAGCAGCAACTGCAGCTCTTCTCGCTCGGTGTGGGCGGTGCGGGGGACAGTTTTGCCGGAGAGCCGCTGCTGGTGCCACAGAGGGAAAAGGCCATCATGGGCGGCGGTGCTGCCGCTGTTGCCGCGGCCCCTCCACAGGGAACACCGGTGCCGTTCGTGTCGAAGGGTATGCAGGGCCATCACGGAGCAACCAACATCCCTGCCACCACCACCCAGAACACGCATGCACTGCCGGCAGACAACTCCATGTGGCCGAATGCGCAAATGTCTGCCAGTTTGGGCAGCTTCCCGGGTAACAACAACTACAGCCTGCCACACGCAATGTCTGGCGCTTATACGCCCGGCACTAACGGCCGCATCCGCGTAGCCCTCAGCCTGCCGACAGTGAGCTCTTTTTCGGCCGTAAACAACGCCGCCGCTTCAGGAGCGTCGAACAGCTCCGAGAAAGGATCCACGCCAGAGGAGGAGACGTTGGCGACTGCCCATATGAATTACGTCGGCAACTGCTGCCTGGTGCGGTCGGTGCCGCAGAGCTACGGCACCGCCTCGAGTCACACGCGCTGGCATCACAACCCCTACAGCTCTTCGCTGTTGAAGTGCGTGGTGCCAAGCGTCGGCGGCTGCAGCCGCTATTCGTACGGCAACGGTCATACGACCTCTAGTTGCCTTTTTTCTGCGATGGCGCGCTAAGCGAGCATCAGCGTAGCCGCTGCAGTAGTTGCCGTTTTGAGGTGCGCTTCCGTCTTTTTTTTTACCCCTTTTCTGCCCTTTTTTTTTCTACGCCTCCTCTTTTTTTTCCCTCTTTTTTTCCCCTCTTCACTTTTCCCCCTCTTCTTCTCTACTCCTCTCCGTTAGCGGTAGAGGAGGGAGCTCGCCATCCACCGTGTATTTTTGCCCCCGCCGTGTCTGCCAAGATTTCTGGCTTCCTTGTTTTCAGAAGCTCTTTTCTGTTTTTTTTTTTCCTTTGCTGTTGACGAGAGGGAAGGAGATAAAAAAAAAGGAGAAGAGAACACCAGTTTCCAAAGCCAGGGAGCGCGTTGGCTTGCCTCCTATTCCTCGTCTGTATTTGTCTCATCCACATTTTTTTCTTTCGTTTTCTTTTTTTTTTTGGTTGCGACGGTGGGTCCCTACCGTGCCCTCTTCACATTGAAAGCAGCACATCCTTCTACACCTTCCTTTTACCTTTGAAAACCCCCAAAAAGGTATGGAAAGAGTGTGGTGTTGCGACACACACACACACAAAAAAAAAACCCAACCAAACAAGCAACGCCATCACGCAGGAGCCAGGAAAAAAAAAAGCGAAGAAATTAATCCGAAAAACAAAACTCTCTTTCATTCACACATTCATACTCCCACACTAACACAGACACATATATGCACAAACACGTATTTATGGTCATGTTTACATGCATGCAACAATTGAGCGAATAAGCAGCGGGAAGAAAGAAAAAGAAAGATCAGTACTGGTACCACAAATCTTGTAGTACTTCTTTATTCTCTTTTTTTTTCCTTTGCCGCGCCTCACGCAGGAGTCACCTTCGACTTCCTTTGTGTTGCTCCCTCCTTTCGGTACACTAAGCTGCAATAGGCAGAAAGGGAAAGAAATACTATTAAAAAATGAAGTGAAAAATACTTGGTTTAGCAGATTTCTTTTTTTAGTTTTGTTTTACAGCTGGTTTCTGGTTTCTGTGTCTGCTCGTTTACATGTCTAGATGCGTGTATTCTACCTAACGCAGACACCTTCCGATTCTCTTTATGCCTTGACCTGCTTTTTTTTTTGCTTCTGTTTGGTGCGCTTCTTGTGCTTCTTGTGTGATTTTCTTTTTGTCCCCTTTAGTCTCTTCTCTCCCCCCCCATATTGACAACTCAAGGCTGCGGTTTATTCCTTGGCTGCGGCTTTTTTTTTCCTAGCTCCTTGTTTCTCCTTGGCGCCCCTCTCTCAGTCTCTCAATTATACGTGAGGGGCGGCACGGAAGATGTCGGTTCTTCTCTCTCTATATGTGTATCTTTTTTTTTCTGCTCTTCACCCTCCTCCCAACAAGCACACAGATAAGAGAAGACGAAAGAGGAACGCTCGCTACTGTCGTGTTTATTGGTACTACCTCGTTTTCTCCCTTTCTGCTTTGATTGCGCTCTCTTCTCTTCTCTGAAGCTCTTTTTTTTCTGTTTTCTTCCCCCCTCCTTCTATTTTACAACTCCTCAGTTTTCTCCCTCAGCTTCTCAGTGCTTCTTAAACAATTTTTGGATTTGGTGCAATGCGAATGTGTATGAGTGTATTTTGTGTGCGTGGGTGTGTGCGAGGTACGCATGCTCAAACACACACACACACGCACACACGCACGCACTTGGGAGCGAAAGACTGTCACTTAGCTCCTTTTATTTCTTCCCTTTTTCCTGCTCTTTCGCCCCTCAGTACGGAACTCGATGACGCTTTCTTTGTTTTGTTTTGCTGCTGCTCGTTGTCCTTTTTTCTCTTCTTCACTTTTCTGTGATCAAAACGTCCTATAAATATAAAAAGCCTCCCAAAAGGTGTTTTTGTCTCTTTTTCTTGGCTACTAGTTTTCTTTTCTTTGTGATGATGAAGTACCCGATCTAGGAGGGAGAGGAGAAAGAAAGAAAAGCAAGAGATCTTAGCAGTGCGCGCTAAAAAGGACGACAAAAAACAACAACAGGGGAAGACAAGGAGAACCGAGCCACGCTGCTCGCAGGGTGCACTATGCGAAACTGGGCTCTCCTGCGTATTGAGAACTCTGCGCAAAAAATGCACCCATCCGGATTGTCAGCAACACATGGCGCGATACTGTCCACAGTGTTTTCTTCTTTTTGTTGTTCAAATTGGCGCTTCACTTTGTCACGTTTGCTTTCTTTCCCGAGGGCTTCCAACTGTGCCACTAGTTTTCAAATCTATGAATGGTATGCAGCACAACATGGCTTTGTTCAGAACTAATGTGTGCGCTTTTTTTTTTTTGGAAGTCGATGCGTGTGAATGACACTCAACTTCTGCTGTGGCGGAGGTGCGCTCTTCCCGGACTTGTAAGTGTGCAGACGCATGCAGCGCTCGTTTTATGCAGGTGATCAAGCAGACGACGAATAAGCATTAATAGTATCTAATCCTAGTACTCCTTTTTTTTGTGTGTGCTTCTCTGCGGGGCAAAAGACCAGAAAGAACGGAAGCGGCAAACCGAACGGCCCTCACGAAAAAAAAATCTGCTCTTACTGGTGTTTTAGTCTTCTGTGTATTTGCAGCGTAGCTTCTGCCGTTTTCGCTCTTTCTTTTTTGCGGCTTGACAAACGTTTCCTCAATTTCAAATGTGCCTATCAGAGCCCTCGCAAAAAAAAAAAAAAGAAAAAAGGAGGAGAATGACGACGCAGATAAGCACGGGGGTTTAGCTCTAGGTGGTTGTTAGTTTTTTATGGATGCTGTAGTCAAGGGCAAAGCAGTTGTCCTTTTCTCTATTTCTCTTCCTTTTCTGTAGGTGTATTTGCTTTGCTTTGCAATGGAAGGTGACAAAGCACTGGATGAGTCAGCCAGAGATGCATACATGTCCTTGCGTGTGAGAGTGCGGGGTGCATGAAAGTCTGCTGTTCTCTTCTTCATTTCTTTGCGTCTTTTTATTGTTTTTATTTTGGACCTTTCTTGCGTTCATGGGCGGCATCAACGTGTTGTGCTTTTGTCGCACTACCGTTGAGCGATGCTCCTTCCCGCACGCTGGTCCAAGCACGGATGGTCGATTTCAGTGGTGTTTCCTCTCTTTCTCTCGCTCCACATGTGGCTTTTTTTAGCTGGGAGTTTAGCGTTAAGTAGTTTCTTTTTAGTGGTTTGCAGCTGTTCTTGCTAGTGCTAAGCGCCAGTAGCAGTCTATTTACAAAAGAAAAAAAAGACAAAAACTTCTAACTTTGTTTTCTCTTCTCTGTCTTAGTATCCCATTGTTGTTTTAAATACGTATTTTCTTTTTTCCTTTTCTGTGTACCACGCGTGGACGCAACGTTCCGCTCGGTTTCCCTTTGTTTCTTTTTTTCCTCTTTGCTCAAAGTGACGCTCGCAACAATGAGGCGGCGCGCTATTTTCTTATTTTTGCGTGATGCTCCAACGATGATGTTCGCGTGCTTGTGTTCTGTTTGCGCAGCGGCCACATTCGAAGAAAAGAAGTGAGGGAAATGTCGAAGAGAAAAAGTTTAAGGCCAACTGACATAGGCGGGGAGGTGGCAGGTGGCGCATTCACACACACACGTAGACGCGTCACATGGGCTTTCTTTTCTGTACTTACACAAGAAAGAGGAGAGAACACCGGGAAGAGGGAAGGGTTTATTTGCAACTACTCAACTACAAGTAACATATGTATACGTGATTGTGTAAGAATAGTAACAATCTGTGTTCTCCTTTGTCATCGTGTTTCCTCGCCGTCGTGTGTACTTTCGCTCTCTCACTCTCGAGCTCCACCGCTCTTGAGTCTCTCGACTTTTGTTGTTGTTTTCTCACCTGTCCTCCCCTCCCCTGGAGTTTTGCACGACTATCACTCTCTCTGTTATCATTGTTAATCCCTACTGGCGTTCGGCGCGTCGCGATGCGTACCCTGTTGCGTGGAGGGCGCGAGAAGGGCCGTGTATCGCAGGCACGTTGAGTAAATGACGCCAGGGGGGTGGATGCGTCTCGCGGTGGATGTGGCAGCGCAGCTGCTTCACTGAGACGTTCTTTTTTCTGGTTCGTTTTAACACTTCGTTTTGCTGTGCTTTTTCTTTTTTTCTTTTTATCTCTTTGCTGTTGACATTTTTAATTCTGCCTTTTTTTTCATTGTATCCTGTTAATGCGCGGAAGCTTATTTCTTTGAGTTTTGGCGCTTTGAATGTGTGTATCTCTCGTTGCATCTTTTTTTTTTTGCTGTGGTGCACGAGGGTTTTGAACTTCATTTTTTTTTTAGTGTACAACATTCTGCACGGAATAAATAGCAGGTGCTGCAACTCTCTGTGTGGGTGTAGTTGTCTTTTCAATGCAAAGGGGAGAACGTAAACCATGTTTTTCTCCTTTTCCCTTCTTAGGTGTTTTGTTTTCAATACAAAACAATTGTTCTCGATTCCTTTTTCTGATATCACGGGCAGCTGCTTTTGTACCTCACTGTCGTCCAAGCAAGTCCTTTTTTCCCTTTGTTGTTGCTGGTATCCTCTCTTTTCCCTCCTCTCTTCACGTTTTTCCCCCTTTTTTTGGTTCCCTTTACACACATATACACCTGTCACCGCGTGTGAACTCTGTTAGCAACACACTTTTTTCTCGTCTCTTGTTTTTGTCTTTGTCGATGGCCCACAGAAAGGCAAGCATTTGTAAAAAAAAAAAAACAACAACAAGCGAAAAAGATATTCTTGTCTTTCTTTGGGGCCGTATGAGTTTTAAATGTTTGCAATGGCCATAGGTAACCCTTTCCATCCTCCCCTCCTCCTTCACCTTTCGTTTTATCCTCTGACGTGTTTTGGTCTGTCAGAATTCGATAACTTGCAACGGCATGAAACAGGGGACAAGGCAGCAGGGCAACACCTTGCCAATGCCGATATATGCACTCTCTCTTTTTTTCTGTCTTCTGCATTGTAGTCTTCCCGTGATTTCTTTACGCTCCTTTTCTTATTCGTGTTTATCTTTGGTTGTGTTGTATGTCTTTGGTTACCTCTTTTACCATCCTTTTTTTTGTGCCGTACCCGTTGATTCGGAAGAACTATTTTCTCAGAGCTCCTCTTTGATTTACCATTTTTTTCTCTCTTGTTCCTTCACTTTTATTCGAGTTCCTTTATGAATCAACGTTTTTTTTTATACTTCATTTGTGCTTTATCCCGTATTTTTTTAAACAACAAAAAGAAAGACAATCCCATTCAATATCGATACGATCGTTTGTTTTATCGTTGTGAGGGTGATCTCCTCATTTTCTTTTTCCCCCCTCCCAACCCCAAAGCGGCTTCTCTTTTATGCTTGCTAGCAAATCGCTTCAGCAGCGTTGTTTGTTTTGTTTTCTTGTGCGACTGCGCGTGTGAATATGCGTGTGTGGGAGTGTGTGTGCGTGGCGAGCGGGTACTGCGCAGCTACTTAGGCCGCTTTATCCACATTAGCTTCCTTTATGAAACCCTCTGCCTTTCTTTCTGGATTTGCGCCTGCCGCGCTCCTCTCTCTCCTCTCTCAACCACGGGGGCATTTATCGCACAAGCTGCTTACGGGTGCGGTGGCTGCATTGCGTAGAAGTAGATGGCATCGAGGAGGGCAGAGAAGAGGCAGCAAATAGGTAAAAACAAAACGGCAAATTCATTAATGGTAGAAGGAGCGAAGATAATAAAAAAAAAGAAGCGTCAAACCGTATGAGAATCGTTGCACACTCCGTTATTCTCCCACCTGCGCTCATATGAGCGGCCCGCGTCCCTGTTGAACTGGTTTAACTACAGATGATCAAACAGAGAGAGATGCGGTTGAATTTCTTTGAGTGACGCTGAAAAACCCCTTGACTAAAAAAAGAAGAACTGAAATGGAGTAAAGTGCAAAACAGGTTTTGTTTTTGTTTCCGCAACCGGCATTTGAGTGCTGGCGTGTTTCTCTTTTTTGTTTCCTCCCTACGCCGTCAACATGAGCTACCGTGAGTGACTAAAAAAAAAAAAGCAAAATCGGAATGAAAAGAACCAGAACTTCTCAGCTAGATATCACTACCGCCATAACAACAAAAATGCATGTGCTCAGCACGAGCGAGGCAGGCCCACGCATCAATCTTTAAAGAGGAAGGACAGAGCCAAAAAAAAAAAGAAAAACGCAGTACCCTAGCAGAAGGAGGACGGAATTGCTATTGAGTTCAAACAGCGTTTTTTTTTCTTCGTTGTGCTTTCTCCTGTTTCACACACTGGACAAAGCCATCCATGATGCTGCGTCGCCTGCTTCTCTGCCTTCTTTTTCCTCTCTGTTTGCTGGATTGTTGTGGTTGTTTTGCAGATCCCTCTCTCGTTTTTTTTTTTGCCTTACTCCCGTTATCAGAAGTGACCGGTGCTGCCCTTCTTCCTTTTTGTTTTGCTGTTCCGCTTTTGCTGATTCTCTTCTCTCGCGTTTCTTTGACTTTTTCTTTTTCTCTGTTTTAGCTCTTTTCTTTCTAAAGGCGAAAAGCTGAGTTCGTATGAGCAGCACAATTAGCTCTAAGCGCAAAAGTAAACAAAGCAAAAGCCGACCTCTTAAAACCACCCCTGGACGTGTGTGCAACTTACCTGAGAGAGGGGGAAGGAACAGGCTACATTTCCGATGTCCCTCTGCAACCGATCCACGGTGCTTCCTGCCTTTTTCTCCGGCGATGTCTCTGTGGTGTTGCAGAGGCGAGAGAGAGACCGCCATTTAGACGCCTGTCGAATGGAGATGAACGGAACTTTTTTTTGTTTTCACCAGCTTGAAGCAACAGAAAAGGAGAACACTGTGCTTGACGGCGGTGCGTTTCGTGAGATCCTGTGAATGAGTGGACAGTGGTGCCTTTGTGTTTCCAAGGTAGGTGTGCATTGAAGCGTTGCGACGTACATAATGCTTGGTTTTCCTGTCTCTTGCACTTTCCTCTTGTCGTACCTTCAACTCGTTTTCTCCTATCGTCTCCTTGTCACATGCAGCAATAGTTTAGCCGATAAAAAAACCCAGCTAGCCTACCATACCCCCTTGTAAGTGCACGTCGTTCGTCCTCCAGTGAACACACACTCTACCGAACGAGAGACCGAAGAAGAGTGCATCCTCGTCACCCAACGCAAAAACAAACTAACAAACAAACAAACGCTCACACAGAAAAGAAAAGAGCAAAAGGAAAGGCACGTGATACCGCGTTATCATGTCTGAGGTTCACGACACGCACGCCGCACAGGACCAGGAGGCGCGCATGGCAGCTGCGCGCGCCAAGGCCGACGCCGCTCGCGCAGCCGTGGAGCGTCGTCGCTCGATGAGCACTGGTGCCAACGAGCGCAGCTACTCCGTCTGCAGCCACCACTCCAGCCCGGCCGGTGCGGCAGAGCGCAACCGCAGCGCCAGCGTCGGCTCCGGCCGTGCCGGCAGCGAGGCGGCAGGCGAGGTCATCATCAAGCGTCGCCCGAGCAGCGGTGGCGTCACTCCACACCGCCCGAACACGTTGGCTGGTGCTGCGGCGGAAAGCAATGCGGAGGCCAACGAGGCTGCGGCTGCCGCCCACGCCAAGGCGGCTGCCCACCACGTCGACACCGCCATCAATCACGCGGAGGCCGCCGCCTACCACGCGGGCGTGGCCACGACTGCGGCGGCTACGGCTGCGGTGAACGAGGCCGCTCTCGAGGAGCTGCGCCGTGAGCGTCAGCGTGTGGCGCAGGAGGATGCGAAGTTAGAGGAGCGCCTGCAGCTGTACAGCGAGGTAGTGGGGCTGCGCAAGGAGCTCGCCGTAGTGCAGGAGGATGAGGAGCGCCTGCGCCAGCAGCTGGCGAATACCGAAGCAGTCATCGCCGCCAGCGACCCTGAGGTGGCGAAGGAGGTGGCCATCTTCGAAGACGAGGCCCAGCAGTCGACGCTGCAGAAGATCTGGGTGGAGGAGTCGGAGTACCACAATCCTGACAACATGGAGTGGGCGGAGATCGACGTCAGCAACCTGCGCCAGCGTGTCGATGCCGCGCGGGTCAAGTTTGTTTCCGCTAGCGAGAAGGCTGACGCGCTCTACGCACAGCAGGAGGAGGCGATCAACGAGACGACAGACGCCCGCGAGCGGGAGAAGGCCGCCATCGCTGAGAACCACGAGCGTGAGATGGAGAACCTCCACGACGCCCGCGCGCACGCCCGTCAGGTGGCGTCGGAGCAGCACTACCACCGCCACCGTGGCACGGCGAGCCGCTCGCAGCAGGTGGTGCCGAAGGAAAAGGAGGTACAGACTCGTCAGCGCCGCGTGGACGAGGTGGAGTTCAAGACCACCGCGCAGGTGGCGAGAATGAAGGATGAGCTGGCGGAGCTGATGGAGGAGGTGAAGATTCTTAAGCGCCAGCTGGATGATTCGCGTGAGGCGACGGAGACGAAGCGCCGCGAGCTCGAGGCGGCGCTGAAGGTCGTCGAGGACGAGGGTGCAGACGCGCGTGAGATGAAGGAGAAGCTGCTTAAGGAGGAGGAGGAGCTGAAGGAGCTGAAGGCGGACCTGCAGGGTGTCCTTCACTACGTGCGCGCCAAGAACCGCGAGGAGGAGGGCTGGTAAAGGAGGTAAACCCCGTAGAGGAGAACAGTATGTACCTGTGTGTGTGCGTTTGTGTGTTTTGTGCCCACGCCTCTTTTTTTTTTGCCATGATAGATTCTTGTTTTTTGTTTTCATTGTACTGGTTCTGTCCTTTTTCTTTTTAAAAAACTATATATATCTTTGTTTTCTGTTTTGTGGCCCTCTCGCTGCGTGTGTTTGTATGTGGGTGCCGGTGAAATGGTAGGCTGTGTGTTTATTTTATTTCTGTTGTTGTCCCACGCGGTGTGCTGTCAAGTTTCCGGCTTTTTTTTCCTTTAAAAAAAAGTAGCTGTGAAGGGAGTATGAAATGCGTGTTGTTGTTATTGAGATAGTGGTGGTAGTGGAACGAGGAGGGGCAGGCTCATAACGCATCTTGGCCTTGCTGAAAGGGTTGTCATTGCTGCTCGTGTTGGCTACTCCATTTTTGTGTCTCTTTGTGTTTGTATGTTTGTTGTTGATGTTTTTTTTTGTGTTTTATCTGGGTCTTTTCATTTGTCAGCCGCAGCTTCCTTCACCCGCGTTTGTGTATCCATTGTACGCCCCTTTGCGTTTTTCTTTCTCAAGTTCCTTAACAATGCACATGAAAGCAGGAGCAAGGGAAGAGGAAAAGAGGAAAGAGAGGGCGGGGGAAAGGGGTGGAGGAAGCGGGTTTGGGGGTGGCTGACGAGTGGAGGGAGAGAGAGATTTTATTGTGTAGGAGAGGAAGGAGAGAGTTGTCTCCGCCTTGCAACACCGTTTTATCATGCTTCAATAAAAACCATCTTTGTGTTGTCCTTTTGTGCTGGGTGTGTTTTCTTTCCCTAAAAAAAAAAAACAAGCTGCACCAAACTCAGAACTCGGAATTGAAGTAAAATATTAAACAAAAAAAAACAATCAAGGTTTGTTGTTAGCGACACTGACAAAACGAGTAGAGCGAAAGGGGTCATCTCTTTTGTGTGTGATTTTCCTTCCTGCGAAACACAGCTGTACACGCCTCTGCCCCGATTTCTTGTTTTCCGCCTCTGCTGCGTAACTCAATCCTGGAGCGTGGGAGGAAAGGGAAGACCGAAAGAGAGAGAGGAGGGGGGGGGGAGGTGAGGGATGGGAAAACAGAGCACAAACTAGTCAAATCACACGCAGAAAGCGGCAAACCACTACGGAAGCTGTTCTTTTGTAACAGTACCCTCTATATACAATATCTGGTTTTGTTGTGCTATCTCTCCGGGCTCAGTCTGCTGTCTCGCTCTTTATTGGTTGCCTTCTGTGATGGCAGAGAGCTTGGTCTTGTTATGCAGGCATTTGTGCATGTGTATGTGCGTGTCTCTGTCTTCCCCCTTATTTATGCCGTGAAACGCTAGTAACTCTGTTGGCTACTCCACTTGCGGCATTTTTTTTCCCTTTGCTCGAGTTGCCCAAACATCGTTGGAGCGAAAGCGGTGGAAGGGCCCGCCCTTCTTTCTTTATCCCTCTTTTCTCTCCAGTGTGAAGACCTTAGGTGGCAGCCTCGAAGACTCTTGAAAAGGCGTCTTCCATTTTTTCCTTATCTCTCTCAAAACAAGAATAATAGCCACAGCAATAACAATTAAAGCAACAAGCGAGAAAAAAAAATGTGTGCGCGCGCCCTCTCCTCTTTTCGTTTTTTTTTCTGGTTCCTCAAGCCACGTAGACGGTGCTGAGCTTTTCGTCCCCTCCTCTCCATCCCCCATTTTGCTGTGTTGTTGTTGTTTCCTTCCTCTGCAAAATACAGCGGTGGTGGGAGGAACGTTTTGTACTGTTGACGTTGCTTTTTTTATCTCTTTTTTTCTGGTTTCTGGCTGTTGTGTTGTTTTGTTGGCTTACTCCTCTTTTTGTTCTCTTTCTTCAATGAGCGGCATTCGGTTTTTTTTTACTGTTTTTTTTTATTTGGCTGTTTTGTTTCCCCTTTCGTTCTCTCGGTGGTTGGCGTATCTTCTGTATTTGACGTACCTAGCGAAAGCAAAGAAGAATAAGAAAAAAAAAGAAACATGTAAGCAAACAGACACAGCAACTGGGCGAGGAAGCACTCACCGAAACACACGCACACACACACATCGGTGGCGAACGCAGGGTGCTTGACAGCTAGGGAAAGACGAAGCGAGACGCGGATTGTGTCTGGTGTTTACTGAATGTGCCTATTCGCTGAACGTTGCTGCACTCAGCGCATCGAAGAACCTTCGCCGTATGCACGAGGGGGTGGACCAACTTTCCTTTGTGTCTGCCTCTCAGTAGAAATAAAGAAAAGAAAAGAAAGCTATGGCGCCAATTCAAGTTCAAGCGGTTACGCACCGCAGCATCGCAGCAAGAAACAAACAAACAAATAAACGAATAAATGGACAGGGAAATTTTGGGGAGGCAACCTGTGCGTAGGGTCTCGCAGTTTGTCTCGCCATCTTTCGACACATGCTTCCGTCCATCCTTGTGGCGGCTATGCTAATCTTCCTACCCCCTTTTTTCCCCCTCTTCCGGTCACGAATCTGCCTGTATTTGGATCTCGTCTGCTCCTTTTCCTTTGGTCGCACCGCTGTGGGCATATGTATGTGCGTGCTTATGCGTGGCTTACGTTTAGAACTGAAGTGGGGGCGTGCTGTCTGTTTTCATTTTTACGCTGCGTGTTTGTACTCGGTGTGGTCTCCGGGTTGAGTGGACAAGAGAGCGTTACGAACAAGGCGGCTGCTGAATGCCGCCCTCGTTTCTCCGCGGACGGTACCACTACGGTGTCGGTTGCCTACCCTCCCTACACCTGCGGGAATCTGGTGCAGTGAGTGGTGGTTGCACTCATTCAACGATTGTGCTGCTGAGCAGGAGCTACGCCTCCCGTGGCGGCGGTGACCAAGACAACTCCTCCTCATGCTCCTCAAGTGACAAGCGGTTGGAGGGGTGGAGGGCAGCCCCAGTTCCAGTGCCAAGCGAAGTAATGCAGCTTGCGCAGCGCCTCCAGCAAAGTGCGTGGTCAGATGCCGGTGATACCGAAGTCGAAGACTTCACACCAGCGCCGTCCCTCGGCGCTGGTGGATGGCGTCGTGGTGGTGCGGAGCGATGGTCTGCGTCATCCACTGCCGTACCGTCGCACACTAGAGCAGCGAGCAGAGGGATGCTGTCCATGGAAGCAGCGACGACCACCGCCTCCTCCTCTTCACCTTCGCTTCAACCGCGTAAGCAGAGGCAGCAGCAGCAACAACAGCACCGCAGGCCCGTTGCAGCTGCTTCAACTGCTGCTGCCGCGGTCACGGTTGAGAACAGCACCATGGCGGCTGACATCGTTGCTGAGGCGTTCGCGCTGTCTGTTGGGCAGAACACGACGGTCGACGTCGGCGACGACGACATCGTCCTGGACACCCCCGCCTCCCTTTTACCATGTGTGTCTGCGGCAGCGGCAGAGGAGCTACGGGCTGCACACCAGCGGCATCAGCGATGTGCCGCCTCGCAGCAGGGCGGCGGGCGAGCGAACGACTTGGATGCGGATGCAGTGACGCCGGAGAAGTATGAGTTTGCCCACCCCGCCGCACGCGGTGTGGGGCAGGACGTGATTGACCTTGTTACCGACGTCTTCACGGCGCAGCGCGAGGCGGAGGTTCGACGGCGACGTGAGGTTCTCTACGAGCTGACGCACCCCAATCCAGCCGACTACACATACAACGGGAAGTTGGTCCCGCCACCACCACTGAGTTTTGGCCAGATCACGGAGGAGGCGCGGTCGCTGGGCAACAAGATGATGTTGGGGCAGACGTACTCGTTGGTGCGGCAGGCAGGAACGCGCGCGTCTGAGGACGACTTCTGCGGCACCATCTACCGGGGTGCAGGCCAACCAAACGCATCCTCCATCAAGGTTGTGGCGCCGTCGTCCACTATTGAAACCGACATTAGCAGACCGTCGTCCATCGCCCTTCAGCAGCGGCGGACGGCGTACCGCGGCCGTGCCCGTGAGGAGAATATCTTCCGCGATCACAACTACTTCTTCGAGGTGAGCCAACTCTATCAGGAAATCGTGCTGGTGGGCAAGGCCTGCGCTGGCAAGTCGAGCCTGCTAAACTCGCTACTGGGGCAGAACGTGGCGAAGACGAGCAGCAGCCCGAACACAACACGCAAAATCTCCTTTTATCAGAGCGTAACGCCGGAGCAGCTGCACGCCTTCCATGCGCGGGAGCACCACAACCAGCTGGTGAAGCTTCCTGGTGGTGGTCTGCAGCTGACCTTTGTGGACATGCCGGGCTATGGTATTGAAGGGATGAGCGATAAGTGGCGCGACGCTGCGATTGAGCTGACGGACGCCTACTTTGGTGTACGCCGGTCGGTGAACACGGTGCTGTATTGCATGGATTGCGAACGAGGACTGACCAAGACTGACGTGAAGTACTTTGAGTGGCTTGAAAACGTTCAGGGAACGTTTTTTGTGGTGCTAACGAAGTGTGACAGCGTCCCACACTCCCGCATCACATCCGTCATGCGCCAGGTGTACACCCTCATCACGAAGCACCGCCGCAAGTACCGTAAGGTGTTCCCCTTCATCATTCCCACCTCCGCCAAGGACGGCACGAACGTGGAGCTGCTGCGCGGTCTCATCACAGAGACGTCTGGGATGCTTCCTGGAGACAAGCTGCGGGACCTGCTGAAGCAAAAGAAAGAGGTATTTACGCACACGGCACTCCTGGAGGAGGCGACCCGCGTAGATGCCGCACGCCAGCTGGAGCGTGCGCAGGCAAAAGAGTTTTTCCGGCTGACGCGCGGGTGCGTCGCGTTGGATGATGGTGATGCAGCGGGAAGGTCGGAACGAGAGTCGACGGAGCGTGCGGTGACGCCATCGCGGGACTCTACCGCTGTCTTACACCACGGTGATGACAGGAAAGCAGCTCAACCATCCACAACACTAACAGCAGCACCAGTACCCGAAGGCGAAGCTGGCTTAGCACGCGCTTCTTCATCACTTCAAGACGAGGGAGGGGGAAGGGCACCGCAACGGTACGTCCTCGGCCTCGGTAGAAACCGCAGCGAGGCAGACGTGGCGGAGTCGCTCTTTCTGAGTGGCGTGGGGAGTGGGGCGGTGACCTCTCTTGACGTTTTCCCCACCGCCGCGAGTGCGGAGGAGGCCGCCACGCAGGCTCGCCGGGTGCGACGCGAGCGTTTTATCGCCTGGCGCCGCGCGCACCCGCTGCCCACCGTGCGGCCCTTCTATGGCACCTCTGCCAAGGACAACGAGGGAGTGCAGGGGATGCCGCTCTCCACCGCACTGCAGCGAGACATTGCAGAAGGCCAGACGTTCTCCGCCGCTCACGATTCTTCTGCCGGCAGCAGAGCGAACACGAACGCAACAGCAGACCGCACGCTGAACACCGCACATCATGATGCAGAGGAGGAAGCCGGGCGGCGCTACCGACTGCACACGGGACTGGACAATCCGCAGGCCGCGCACACCGTAGTCGACGTGCCCGGCGTTGGAGAGGCGATGCAGGCGGCTGGCATGACGGGCAGTACAGGGGACACTGAAGGAGACACAGCTGCGAAACCCCCCGTCACCGCCGCACCTGCGCCTCCTATCGCGTACGCACGGTCGAGCGTAATCGGCTTCACACCAGGCCCACTGGGTGGTGCGTCATTACCTTCCCCTGCGTCCCTCTCAGCTTCCTATCCCTCACCACGTAGCCCGGCCATCGGGGCCAGCGGCGACAGCGCACAGAAGCAGCAGCAGCAGCAGCAGCAGCGCGGGCCTGTATCGCAGTTTTTACATGTTCTAGAGGCCTTTAGTCAGCAGCCGAACACCGTTAAGTCAGCCAAACAGCGACGGAAAGAGGCGCGGTGGCAACGCAAGCAGAAAGGTAGGGGCGGTGGTGGACTGCTGGCCGAGGACGCGAACGGTCGTCTCTCCGCCTACCAGGCCGGCAAGCCGTGCGGTCCTGCGTTGGTGTCGCTAACGACCACGGTGGCAGAGCGACAGGCGCAGTGGCGTGCGGAACAGCTGAAGGTATTGATCACCAAGGAGAACCCAGAGGCGCCATGGCAGGCGATGCAGCAGTTGCGGCGCAAGCTGCAGGCTCGCCAGGAAGACGCTGCACTTGCCGGAATGCGCAAGAAGGAGATCGCAGCGTACGTGCGTGACGCCGGCCGCGTGACGGAGAGCTTCGAGAAGTTCGAGGGCGAAGTCACCGCAGCGAAATACATGAACGAGGTTCGCCAGGCCCCCACACTGCGCTCGCAGCAGCAGATGCACCTCAACGCCACCGCCAAGATCAACTATCGGTCGATGCCACCTGGGCTATGGAAGCGGTACGGAGAGCGGGACACGTACTGGCCAACCCCGCAGGTGCTGGGTCGCGCGCAAGACGAGAGCCACAAGCCGTAGCGGCTGCTTCCCCCTTTCCCCCCCCGAATACACACATCGCTGCATGTGTGGCAGCCACTTGAAGTGGCGTCGATGGATGAGTTGGGACAGACGTGGATCGATGGGCTGACGTGGCAAGGGGCGACAGAGGTGCGCGTTCTTTGCGGTTCCCCTCCCTTTCCTCCTTTCTCCCTTCTCTCTTCTGTTGATCTGCGCTGCAATGAGCTCTTCTTTTTGATTTACTCTGTTTTCTTGCGTCTCACCCGCTGTTCAAAGACAAGCGAGCAAAACGGGTGTAAACGTTGGTGCGTCTCTTCACACACACTTTCGAGACCTTAACACCACTCCGCAACGGACAAAGCACGGGAGTTGCATGAAGCCCTTCCATTCTGTTTTGCTTTGTGTTTGTTCTGTTGCCTGCTAACCACCGAGTCCTCACCCTTTTTCCTCTCTCCTTCCGGTCGTTAGAGACTCGTTCCATGTGTTCACCGCTCCTCTCTTCGAAGATCGCGGGGCGCGGACTGTGCTTTATGGTGTCGGCTTTCTCGCTGCAGCTCTCTCGGCTGATGTTGGCTGGTTCTCCACCGTCTACGTTGCATCTCTCTTGTCTTCCCTTTACATTCTTCCGTTTGCCTTGTCACTCCTCTCCCAAATACCGATAAACAAAAATGCTATATAAAAAAAAAAAACTCAGAGTAAAGGAGTTGTGAAAGGGGCGTGAACACGGGCAGGCATTTCCCGTGGTGCCCTCCCCCCTCCCTCATAGTATCAGGGCAGACACACACGCGGTTACGCGCGCAGTGGTTAGCAACAGAGGAAACAAAAGAAAAAAGCAAATCATGGAGGTGTACAGACGCATCACGGAGCGCGTGCGTGGCGCATTGTGGGCCCATCACCGACGCCTCATGCCAGAGCGTCAGTTTCACCGCATCCTCGCTTACGTGTACAACAACAAGTACGAGTATCAAATCCGATTCGACCGCATGTCGGTCGTGGGCCAGGCGTGGGGCGGCAAGGTCGAGGTGCTGACGACGCCTGCCGGATTTTTGAAGCGCGTACGCGTGAACCCGGCGGTGGAGGACCTCACCCCGGCGCAGCAGCACAAGCTAGTCATGGCTGCCTACGCGGACGCCTGCCGGAAGGGTCGGGCTCTGATGGAGGAGGCGGAGATGAAGGTGTACAAGCAGTTCCTGAGGGACCTGAAGCCGATCATCTTCGGCATCCGCGATAACCCAGAGTTCTACACCGTGCCTGAGGACTCGTTGGAGACGGTGGGCGGCGTGCTGCGCCGCACCAACGGCGGTGCCGAGACGGCATCACATCGGACCATTCCCATGGCGAAGGCACACCAACCCGTTGACGAGGTTCGTCGGCGGCACGCGTGGGAGGAGCAGTGGCTGGCGAGCAAGGCGGGTCAGCGGTGGGCACACACGCTTCAAGGCAAGGAGTACTTCTCGAAGCACGGCCCGCAGTACCGCCCACGCGGTGCCCCAGGTGCGAAGAAGCGTACCTTGCCCTTTGAGTTGCTGGCGCCGTACACGCCGATGGATGAGGGTCGTCTGCTCAAGAAGAACTGGATGGCGTACATGGATAATAAGCACGTGGCGGAGTCGCTGTGGACGCGTGCGAAGGTGGCGGATCGCGAGAAGCAGCTGCGCCAACTTCAAGAGCGCGGCCAGGCGTGGCATCGCCCGATCAACGATGATGTTGCGAATCGTTGGTAAAACATGAATAGTACTGGGCACCGGTTGAGCAGCGGAAGCCTGCGCGACCAAAAAAGAAGAAGGCCGCCGTCGTGAGGATAGGGAAAGCGAGAAGGTGTCACTGCTGGGCGCACTTGTTTGCAGGTGTCTGCGCGTGTGGGTGGGTAGGATGGAGAGGCAGAGGAGTGAGGTGTGGTTTGTGAACGGTCACGCCTTTCTTCCTCTGCGTTGCTTTTGCGGTTGACTTCTTCCCTCTCCTTCTCCGTCCCCGTCTTTCGTCTTCTTGGCTTGCGGGTGCTGTGAGCGTGGGTGCGGACGTGTACGTTATTGGTCGAAGACTGTGGTGTGTGTGTGTGTGGTCTTTTGCTTATCTTGTGTGTGTTTTCACCAGCCAACATTTCTACATTACCTTTTCATCATGAACAAAATGACACGGAAGAATATGGATGATAAAATGGCGGCTGTTGTCGCCGCTCACCTGGGGAGGTGAAGGCGGGGCACGCTTGCCGCGCCAGTTGCTGGGAAGCAGCGCGCCGTATCAGGTGGTGGTGGTGGGGATTTTAACCACATGATGCGGCTCTCACAACTACACGGACGCGGTTGGTGCGAGTGCGGTTTTTTTTTTTTGGCCTTTACTACGGCAAGACACAACTTTAAAAAACTGTATGACAAGCGCTTTGCGCGGGTACAGGAGCTGCTTTCTCGCCTCCGACTTCCTTCTCTCGCTGCTTACGTTGCTGACGCTCTTACTTGCAACTTCCACTTTATGATTTTTGTTGTGATTTCGCTCTCGTTCTCTCTCTTTGCTATCTTCGCTTTTCTCAAACTCGCACACCACGCATCACCCTTTCCTTTCTTCGCTCGTGCAAGCACACACACACAACACCAGCTTTTTCGAATCACCACAGGAGTGGGGTTACTCCCGTGTTGTAACTCGTGCAAGGTGCACCTTTTTTTTTTGTGGTTGTTTGCCTCTAGAGGGTACGCAGGCTCACCAGCCTTTTTTTTTTTGAGCTCGAGTTATAACTTCTTTCTTGCACCTGAAGCGATTGCCTGTCGCTCCGTCCGCCTCTGCCTTTGCCCCCGTCCCTTCCCTACACACCCTTCTCTTGTTGTCATATTGTAGTTTTTGTACTTCGCTTTTAGATCTATTGCTTCTTTCTCTTTTTTGCTTTTGTCGTTGTACCATTAAAGCGCCTCCTTTTTTTTCTCATTTCTGCACTCTTCTTTTTGTTGTTTATTGTGAAGTTCTTGTGCATATACGAGTGTGAGCGTGTGGGTGCTTTGTTTCTGTTGCTGAGCCACTTTGCTCCTCCTTCTGCTCTCACTTTCTTTTTATGTCTTTCGTTGCTCAGCGTCTGGCAGTTATTTCTACCACACGCTCACTCACACGCGCCGTTGTGCAATCAGCGCACCCCCTTTTTTTCTCACTTCTTTAATTTTGGTGCTGTAATGGACATCTCCATCGGATCGTCGTCGTCGTCCTCGTCGTACAGAAGCGACAGCAGCGACTCCGCTGTTCGCCGTACGTACTTGCACCATCACCGTCACATGCACCAAAGCGATTCCACACACATCGCTGCAGAAGACGCTGGAGAACAGGCATGGTTGCAGGAGGGGGAGGCACAGCCACTGAAAGTTGCGGCGCTGCATGCGCGGCTGGACGGTGTGGCGACGCAGTCGGCCGCCCACCCCGATCATGATAGGCAAGACGGAGGCGTCGGAAAGCTGCTGCGTGAAACCCGAGTCGACGACATTCAACCCGCCGACGACCCCTACGTCGCGTCGTCAGCACCATCCACAGGTGCGCCGCAGCACAGTAAGGAGGCGTTCTGCACACTACCAAGCTGCGACTCCATCTCTCCCCGTTACACCCCCTCCAACTCCATGCCATACAACCCGTCCTTCACGACCTCCTCGGTGCCACCGCCGCCGCTCCCACCGTCGCCGGAAGCCATGGGCCTCACCTCCACGGCAACATTTCGGCTCGTCGCACCGCGGTACGTTGACGTGACTGCCCCCACCACGATGACAACGGTCTCGCCAGGGGAGGAGGAGAGGCAGCGCGACGACGACGGAGCGATATACCTGTGGGCGGCGGCGCATCCGGCAGACCCATCCACACCGCCGCCCTCGCCGCCAAAGCAGTCCACAAATGCCACGTCGCGGTCGAGCGCGTTTACGCGGACGGAGAGCCCGTCGCCGCTGAAGAACGCTGCGGCCAACGCAGCCGCAACTGCAGACGCCGGCACCAACGCTAATGTGGAGGAGGAGCCACGCGTAACTGCTGGGGCGGCCCACATCACCAGCGACGAAACGACGAGTGCCACGTCGGACAGGCACTACCAGCCGCTGCACATCCCCGCACTGAAGAGCCTCATGGGTCACACAGGCCAGAGCAGCAGCGAAGCCGATCTCACCAGCGGTGAGGTGCGTGGGCTGAGCGAGACGTCGGAGAGCATGGGTGAAAGGGGTCACCACAACCCTGCCGCCTCCGCAGGTTTGGCAGCGCTCACGGAGCGGCGCGCATCGAACGGCGGGACCACCGCAGCATCGTCGCTGCCATTGCGATCTGCACCGCCGGCGCCACGCTCCGCTGCGGCGACATCAGAAACCACTTCTACCGCTCCACCGCTGCCCTCGAGGCTGCCGTCGCGGTCGGTCGACTCCGCGCACTCCCGTTCCCGCCCTCGTGCTGCTGAGCCGCGCCGCTCCCTCGGCCGCGCTGGCGAAGACGCCGCTGCCCACTCTGAGGAGCGTCACTGGTGTCAGGACGACAGTGAGCGAGGCGAGAGTGTGTCGGTGACGGACTTCGGCGTGCGTCCGCCATCGCACGCGCCGACGATGGACCTGAATGGACGTGACGTCGGCGGTACAGATGCACCTTTAGAAAAGGGTGACGTCGTGTCGTGGCGGTACGAGGGCATCTCGACGTCGTACCACCGAAGTTGCAGTAAGAGCAACCGCACGAGCCGCAACAGCAGCCGCGGCAGCAGCAGCAATGATGACGGTGGTGCGCACGAGGAGGCGCGCAGCGCGAGCGCAAGAAGGGCAGTGGAGAATCAAAACCAGCAGCAGCCACCACCACGAAATCAAGAGTGTCGCAGCTTATCGCCGTCGTCGACGCCAGCGTCTGTACTAACTGCGTCGTCTTCCATGCTCTCGCCTTCTGCAGGTGTGCCGTCTCATTCGCACGGTCGTAGAGACGGTTCTGAGGGCACTGCGGGGAGCCTTGCAACGTCATCCGGGATGTCTAACGTGAAGGGGACGCGGCGTCGCTCAGGTTCCGCTAGTGACGGACATGCGGAGGCGGAGGTGACGGGCGCGCCGGTCGCCTCGGCAGCGGGCTCCCCTCACGAAGAGGAGGAGGCGGCTGTATCGTCCGTTGCCCTCACTACACCGGCTGAAACGACGTTAAGCAGCAACACCGGCGGCCACGCTCCTCCGCAGCACCACCCCCACCACGGTGACGACGACAACAACGGCGGCAGCCCAAACAGTTCTCAACTCAACCGGGCTGCGGGTGGCGCGTCGTCGAGTAGATCCCGTTTCATGAATGAGAGTCCACCGCCACTGCCGCCGGCCCCGTGGCGAGGAGTCGTGACCGCCACGAACGCGAAAGCTGGCTCGGTGGACGAGCACGCAGGGCAGCCTCAGAGCCCACCACAGAGTGCTGACGCAGACGCTTCCCTTGATCAGAGTCGTGCAGCTAAGATGAAAGGTGACGGGCAAGAAATGTCTGCACTGCATCGGTGGCGCCGTGGTTCTATGGACGTCGAGGACAAGGATGACCAGTCCTCTGCTGTTGTCGCGATACCGAGGGGCGAAACAGCAGAGAGAGCGGACCGAGGCGGTGTCGCCGTCTCCTCGCTTCCCCACACAAGCATCTACAAGGGCGGAGTCGACTTTGTGCGGTGGGTGCCCGCTTCCATCGGACGTGACTCCGACCTCGCTGGAGCCTCCCTCAGTCCTCCACGCCTGCCTCGTGAGGTGCGCACGGCTCCCAGATCTGACGTGGCCGACGCTGCAAGCCAATTGCTAAACCGCAGCAGGGGTGCCGGCGTCGCTGGAGGTTCGGCGCGAGTAGTGGCGGTGCCGCTGGTGCCCTCCCCCCATCGACTGCCTCAACGATCAGCGAGCACGTCGGCCGTGCTGGCGGAGGTCGCGCAACGATGTGCTTCCACGTCTCCCGTGCCAGGGTGTGTGACTGTGTCCCCTAAAAAGAGGATGGGGGCGGGTGCGGTGTCGTCGGTGACGCGACAGCGGATGCGGCTGACCACCATCACGTCCCCGCAGCTGACACGCGACGCGAACCGCAGTGAGCGCGCGTACGTCAACGGCTGCGAAGGAGGCACCACCGCGCACGACACATCTCGTCCCCACACCGCGGCGGTCGTTGCCGTCGACGAGTTCAACAACGCAGAGCACCATGGCGTTTATTTGCGTGGCGGGCACCGTTCTTACGGACCGCCGGTGGATGCCTGGACGGAGCAGCGGAGCGGGTGCTTCCTCAGCTCGGTGACGACGACGATGTCATCGAACCAGAGACGGACTCCGTTGTTCTCGTTGTCGTCCGAGGCCGATCGTAGTGTCGTGGGTTTTGATGAAAAGGAGAGGGAGACTGTCAGCTCGCACGGCGGGCATCGCATGCGATCCGACCTAGACGTCGCTCTCGCGTCTCGTTCCACACGGATGGGCTCGTTTGTTAGCGCGTACGGGGAGGCGGAAAGTGAGCTCGGCGACGAATCCTCTGACGTGCCTGCGGTGGTGCGGGCGTGGAGGCCGCTCTCGGCGGTGGTGAACAGCACCCTCCTGCAGCCCCGACGGACGCCACCCTCTCGTGCTGAAGGGAACGCGAGCAGTGACAAAGACACTCCCATGATCCGGTGGACGGAAGCCGCGACTGGGGCTGTGGGTGCAGCAACAACCACCGGGGCCCTCTCCATCGACTTCATCGATTCTACGCAACCCTCCTCCGTGCTGAGTGTTGCACCAACTGCGGCAACTCCAACGGAAGAGCGCAAGCCCGTGTTGCACTCTCAGGCAGACACATTGCCAGCACAGCACCTCTCTCACCCTGGAGGCAACACTGTTGTCACTCCAGGCTACATGGCCATTTATGGCCCCCGCACCCTGGCGACTCGTGTACTGCAAGCAAGAGACGCACTGTTAGCGGGGACAGGGGCACCAGCTGCGGGGCCACACTCTACGTGCGGTCCCGACGAGGCTCTGTGTACGCTGACGGAGGACGTATCGCGTCACACCGGCCGTGCGCCACCGGCCCCCGCTGTTCCCTATTCCTCCCAACCATCGCGTGTGGTGGGGCCTGTCAGCTGTGGCAGTCGAGTGATGCCGGCGATCGGGGCTGCCGTGTCGGTCGCCGC
The DNA here is from genome assembly GCA_900240985.1 of Crithidia bombi. Taxonomy (NCBI): domain Eukaryota; phylum Euglenozoa; class Kinetoplastea; order Trypanosomatida; family Trypanosomatidae; genus Crithidia; species Crithidia bombi. The sequence goes on from OESO01000073.1 coordinate 220,008, forward strand.
CGCTGTTGACGCACGACGCAGGGCTTCACTACTGATGTCTTCTCCACCGCCGCCGCCACCACCACCACCGTGCGTGAGGGTCGATCTCTCCCGCACACCTCTGCGGGGCCCGTCTGCAGCGGAGGCGCTGCAAGACAGTTATGACGACACATTTGCTGTGGCGACGTACACGTCGGACCAGCCGTTGTCGAAGCAGCGGCAGACTCTCGTCGGAGCGCTCGCACGGAATCAAGGGGAGAAGGTTGCGGCAGCGATGGCGGCAGAGCCGTGGAGCCTGTTCTTAGAGAGGGACAGCGCCTACATGGAGGCTGCTGATCTCACCGTTACGCGAGACGCCTGGACGGCAGGGGCGCTGCAGCCGTTGCAGGGGAAGAAGGTAGCACGTCGAATTCCCTTTGGACTCAGCAGCGGGGCAGCCCCTGTCGACGAAGAAAGCTATCTCGAAAGCAGCCGCGACCAGGCTGCGCTGCGCAATGTGCACGTAGAGTGCTCTTCTGGATTGCCATCAGGTGTGTCGTGCGACACGTCACGAGTGGCCGTCAGCCATGACCGATGCGACCCGCACCACTTTTTCGAAGGCAGCGACGGCAGAAAGTGGTCACACGGGGCTTCAACGCACCATCGATCAGCGCTGGAGGAGCTGCGGCGTATGGACGACGGCGTCATGGCTGCTGGGCGTGACGCTGCTGTTTCTTCATCCCCGCACGCGAACCACACCCAACCGCTGGTGCAGTCACTCAGTCGACAGCAGCCGCTGCCGCTACAGGGCACGAGGGGCGACCGTACGCTTTCAGTCGTCTCCGCGTCCTCTTCGTCATCTACCTCCACCACCACCCTGCATCAGCACTCGGTGCCCAGTCGGCCAGGTCATCGACGCAGCACCTCCACCGCGGAGCCGAATCGCCCGTCCACCGCGTCAACTGCGGAGGGCGAGAGGGAGCAGGCGCGACTCCGCGCACTGACGGAGCGCAACCTTCGACAGACGCACATCGTGGCCCAGCAGCGTCTCATGCAGGAGGAGGGCTTCCGCCGTCGACAGGTCGTGATGGAGGAGGATCATGCGTTTTCGGTGGAGCTGACGGAGTTGAACTACCGCCGTGCGGTGACGTACGTGCAGCATGCAGCGCAGTGGACGGTCGCCACGGCACCCACGGAGTCGCAGCAACAAGAAGAAAGGGTACGGTCGGCAGCGAGTCACGGGCCTGCAGATCACGACGCTGCACCCGGGCAGTTTGCTGGCTTATCAGCTGTTCGTCAAGATCAAGCCGCTATGGCAGTGTCGCTCGGGCAGCTGTCACGGGAGCTGGACTCCATGTCCTTGTAGGAGCGCAAGGGGCTGCAGAGGCACCCCCTTTTACCTCTTCTTGCCTCTCCTTCCCTCCATTAATATGACCACCACCTTCGTGCCCTTCGTCTTGCTCTTCAAAGTCGTGATGGTTTGTAGGGCCTCAGCTTTTTGTGTTTCGTCTTGTTACGCATGTTCCTCACTGTTCACATCTCCAACGTGTGAAAAACCGGCGGGGAGAAGGGGTGGTGGTTTGCCTTTTTTAGTCAAGGTCATGACCGCGTTCCCCCCCACCCAACCAACGTGCATCCCGATCCACGTGCACCCGCACACGCATCAAGACTGAAGTGTGTTTCAGAAATTGCGAAGCGCAAAGCAAGTTGATTTTCAAATGAGCACGCTGCGCCGAGACAAGGGGAACCATGCGAGGTGCGTTTAGAACTTGTCTCGCCCTTTGCGCGCTCGCTATCATGTGAACTCGATGGTGGGGAGGAGGAGTTAGAGCTGAGAAAGGGTGGGAGATTGGGTGCCTTCGTCTGAAGAGTCCGTTTGCGTGCCTGCGTGTCCGTGTGACGGAGTTGTTTCACCGTCACCGTCTCCGCTAGCGCTTTTCTCCCCCTTTCCCCTACCCTTTGTCATGAGTGACACATCAGTCATCGTTGCGTACGTCTTGTACATTTCCACCTGCTCCTTCTATTGCTTCCTTCCTCTTTCCTTCTCTTTTCTTTTTTTGTTGTTGCGCCTCTCTTCGTAATCAACATATGGCAATTCTCTGCTCTGCGTCTCGATTGGTTTTTGTGTTGCAAAATACAAAAACAAAGAAGATCAACAACAACGACGACGCCTCTGCTTCCACGGCTTTCTCGCTACTCGTTCAGTCCTTTTTCAATTCCTACATTCTAACGGTAGAGTCTGCCGTGAATACGAAGAGACGAAAAAGGGGAAACCACCACATCTCCGCTGATTATTCCTGCTTCCTCAACCTTCTCGTCGAGTCCGCTATCCTTTTTTTTTCTCTGCGCCACTCCGACACAGCAAGACCTCCCTCTCCCTCCTTTTTGTTTCGTTTGCTCTCGCTTTTGCCTGACAGGCGTATTAAACCTTCTCTTTCAAAGCTTTAGCGCTGTGGGATATCAGAGTTTTTAGACACCTGTCTTCCATCTCTTTTTTGTTTTGTTTTGTATTGGTCGTGATTCCTCACTTCACTTTCTTTTATTCCCTCTCTCCCTTTTATTATTATTGATAGATCCTCACACACACACACACGCTCTTGTTTTGCTTCTATCAAAGAAAGAGCGCAAACAAACGTAAAACATGCGCAGTCTTGCCCGCTTTGGTGCCGTTGCAGCGTGTGTGCTTGCGGTGCTCGTCATGTGCACCTGTGCGCAGTCCAGCTCGTCTGTGAGCGGGTCCAGCAGCTTTCTCTCCGTTCCTCCACCCCCAAAATCGTCTTCATCGGCCTCTATGCAAGTAAGCCGTGAAAGTGCTGCCTCTGTGGGCGGTTCCACAGCCAGCGAGGGAAATGTCATCCCGGTGGTCACTTCCTCGTCCGACAGCAGCAACGCTGTGGCTCACGGACCAGCCCTCGGTCCGACAGCAGCAACGCTGTGGGCTCCCACCAGCTCGCCTCGTCCCGACAGCAGCAACGCTGTGGCTTCACGGACCAGCTCCTCGTCTGACAGCAGCAACGCTGTGGCTTCCACGGACCAGCTCCTCGCGTCTGACAGCAGCAACGCTGTGGCTCTCACGACCAGCTCCCTCGTCGACACAGCAACGCGTCGGCTCCACGCACCCAGCTCCTCGTCTGACAGCAGCAACGCTGTGGCTCCACGGGACCCAGCTCCTCGTCTGACAGCCAGCAACGCTGTGCTCCACCGACCAGCTCCTCGTCTGACAGCAGCACGCTGTGCGCTCCACGGACCAGCGTCCTCGTCTGACAGCAGCAACGCTGTGGCTCACGGACAGCTCCTCGGTCTGACAGCAGCAACGCTGTGGCTCCACGGACCAGTCCTCGTCCGACAGCAGCAACGCTGTGGCTTCACGGACCAGCTCCTCGTCGACAGCAGCAACGCTGGTGGCTCCACGGACCAGCTCCTCGTCGACAGCAGCAACGCTGTGGCTCCACGGACCAGCTCCTCGTCTGACAGCAGCAAGCTGTGGCTCCACGCGGACCAAGCTCCTTCGTCCGACAGCACGACGGTGCGGCTGTCCCTAAGGTGAGTTCTTCGTCTGGAGGCAGCAACGCGGCTGGGTCGGAGGCGGACTCCTCGTCAGGCCGTGGCGGTGACGTCACAGCAGAGGGTGCTTCCTTGTCTGACGGCAGCAAATTGGCAGCGTCGAAGAGGAGTGCCTCTTCTTCCAGCGAGGAGGGTGGTGCTACGGAGAGCAGTGTTGCACACAGTGACCACAGTAACGAGGCAGGGATCAGCTCTACCTCCCACCATGGAATGCCTTTGCCGGCACCGGGAACTGACAGCCTCTCCCACGCGGGGAACAGCGGAGCCACTCTGAATCCAGTCACTACGACGACGGCACCACCGAAGCGTTCGAATGCGGCGTGTGGTATGGCTGGCGTGAAGATCGCAGCCACCTTTATTGCAACGGCTCTGATTGTGTTGCTGGTTGCATAGAGGAAAGTACACAAATAAAAATAAAACAAAACAAAAAACGATCTTCTCTCTCTCCCCTCTTCTTTTGTATTGTGATAATGTTCAACAAACGCTTTTTTTTTCTCTTTGTTGTGTTTTCGTGCAAAGCAGTTGTGCTCCCTCTCTGCTTACCGTTTCTTTTTTTTTCTCTCAACTGAATAATGCATAAAGGTGGTGTGAAGAAAGATCACGTCGTCACTCCGGTGTTTTTCTGTACTCTGTGCAGCGTTGTGGCGGTGTGCTGTTGATGTATCGTCCTCTTCTCGTGTCCCTCGACGTTGTCGCTGAGGTCGTTTCCGCCACGTCATTCGTCGCCTTCGCACTTCGTGCAAGGTAGCGTGTGCTTTATGTATTGTGCTCTGTTCTCTTGTGTTGATTATTATTATTATGATTGACCTCTTGTTTTTTCTTATATACTATTCTCCAACCTTTATTTTTATAATTGCTCCCATATTCCCGTTCGTTTCTTGTTCTCTTTTGTTTTCACTACGCTCCTTTCAGCTGTTTTTTTCTTGTGCTCTTTTTCTCCTTTCTCCTGGTGAGGAGACGCCTCAACAGTGGTGTGCGGTGCTCCACAGGTTTTCTGCGGCAGTCCCATTGCGTCACATCGGCGCTGCCTCGTTCAGCAGTACAAGGGACAAAAATGAAAAAGCGCACCAACATTCAAACAATGTGTACACCGGCAAGCTCTTTTGTTGTTTGTTCGCCGCTTGCCGAAGGGACCCCCTTCCCCTCCCGCAGCGTGGTGATTCAGCCGGACGATGAGAAGGACTGGCGAATAGATGTGTGAATGCGCGTGCTTGTGAAGCTGTTCACTGGTGCTGCCTCGATACCCCAAATAGTAAAAAAGTGTGTGTGCTTGAGGGGGGGGGGGAGGAAGCATAACAGTGAGGACCGCGAACATTTTTTTTTGTTTGTTCCGCCTCAATACGAGGAACTGACAGACAGCGGAAAAGAAAGCCTCCCCGTCGTAGCGACCCCGCGAACAACAAGACAAGACTGCCGAACTCTTACAGGAAACAGTGCTTTTGTTGGCTAGAATAAGAAAAATGTCGCAACAACAAAAACAAGAAGGAGTCGTCCCCGAAATTAGTGGAGAGGCGTGGATGCGTTGTTTATTGTTGTTGTTCTTTATACTGCTTTTTCTTCTCATTTTTTTTCGGCGCCTCGTTTTCGCTATACCGAGCCAAGTTGGGGTCTGCCTGCATGACACACCTTTTTTTTGTGCTTTCTTGGAAAGACCTCAACACATCCCTGCGAAGATTCACTGAAGAAGACACAAACAACAGCAAAAAAGACACTCACGACGAGGAGGACCTGTTTTCGCATATCAACATTCACTAAAAATCAAAAAGGGGAAAAACGGAAATGGTGGTGAAACAGCGAGTTTGAAAAATTGCAAAGAAACTCTAAATCTCCCCTCTCTCTGAGTTGCGCTATCAAGGATGCGTCGTTTTTTCTTTTTGTTATTAATCCGTGCTCCTTTTCTACTTTTTTTTTGCTCTAACAAAGAACTGTTAGTGTGAAGGTCAACAAGACACGGCCATCCCACGTACTCAAAAAAAAAAAAAGAACAGAGAAGACACGCGAATGAGAGAACGACGAAAAGACCGGAAAGGAGAGAGAGCAGTGCGCGCAACACAGAGAACGCCAAGCTAATCGCACACTGCGTTTCTTTTCCCCAGCATGGTCTTTTTTTTTTTTTTCGCCTCCCTTTGCATACAAATAATCAATAAAAAGCAACGATAGGGAAGTAAAAAAAGAGACGCACAATATAAACACACACACACACAAACTCATGCTTGATGCGCGCTACTCCAAATGAAGGAAAATGTGAAGAAGGCTTTTTTTTATATCTTAGATTTGACACTCACATTAACCTATTGCGGCTGTGCAGGTGCCGGTAAGCGTATGGTATTGCAGTTGTGACAGTTCGGTCTTCTCTCCTCTTTTTTATCACTAACGCGGCGATCTTCCGATTAGAAACGCTCTTTTTTTTTGTTCTTATCCCTCCCGTGACGTTTGTGAGTGAGCGTGCTTTTTCTCTCCTACTGTATTTTTATTTAAAGGTCTTTTTTTTTATTGCTGATATCAAATGTTCTTTTTTTTCTCTCTTTTGGTGATTTTGCTCATCCTATGTTTTCATTTCTTTCCCAAAAAAAAAAAAGAGAATTCGTAGTGTCGTTGCTTCACTTTGTGCTTTTTCTTTTTTTGCTCTTACGCTCTTTGTACGTACCTCCCTTCTTTCCCTTTTCCCCCAAAATGCGTCTTTCTCATGTTACCTCACAAGTATATATTCTTTCCAATTACCTTGGCAGCTGTACTGCTGCTGTTTTTTTTTTGTTTTCGCCGTGCTTCTGTAGCCTGTGGTTTCTAAAGCTCTGATCTGGTGTTTTTGTGATGAGTATAGACTCTCTTTTTTTTTTTCGGAGTACTTTACACCAGTCTCCCTTTCGAGAGCTCTATTTTCTTTTTCTTTATATATACTCTGTTTTTCTTCCTTTTTTTTGTAGGTTTCCCCACCCTTGGTAAACGTGGGGACGTGCCTTTTTTTTTTTTTACAAGTATCCGTTTCAAGTATAGTTATGTCGCTCGTCAAGTGACGACAGGAGAATGCGTACAACGACAAGGACGAAAAAAAAAATTGTCGTGACTCCCACAGCGATATCTTTATGTACTTACTTCCAGGTCCAGTGTAGGGCTTCGCCATGGAGTGCTACCGCTCCCGTGAAGGAAGAAACAAACAAAGAAAAAAAGTGCAAGGGTGACGGCGGGGCTGCTTTGGCACAGCACCTGTCCAACTTCACTCTCACCTTCACACACTCTGTCTCGGTTGCAGAACTGGGCGTGTATGGGTTGTCTTAGATTCAAGTAGTATTATGTATTCTTATTTATCTGTGTGAGTGTGCGTGCGCGCCCATATGTTTTTTTTTTTTCGTGTAGTTCACGCACTTTTTCTGCTGCTTCTTCGTCAGCCCTTCTCTCTGGCTTGATGCAGCGGTGCTGTCCCAGCTTAACTACCGTGAACGCTACCACTCCGCATTTCTCCCTCTTCTCTTCTCCACTCTTGGCAACGGCGGTACTGACACACACACACAAACACACACACGCAAAATAAGCACTTTACATAAAACCTACAGCCAAGCATCTCACTGCGCTTCTGTACAGAGGAACTTCTTCGAAAAGTGCTCATAGGCGCTTCCCCTAAGCGACCACGAGGCAACTCATCTTTCTTTGTCGTTTTGCTGCTTTTTTTTTTGGCAGTAGGAGAGCGAAAACAGCGGCGCCAGCACATTGACTCGTCTTTCTGCTCTTGTGAAAGACACCTCACATTGTTTTTGTTCTCTTTTCTTTGTCCGTTGGGTTTTTGTAGACTGCAACCTGCTTTACAGGGTGCAGAGCACACAGTATATCCATCCACGAGAAGGAGCATTGCCTTCGTTCCTCTCTCCCCATACCTCTGCGGTGTAGTCATGCTCGCTGGGCCGTCACCGAGTTCTGAGATAGGCGTTCCGCACGCCTCACCTTCGTCTGTACGACGCGCTTCTTGCTCCATCGCTACCAACTCTCCTTCTTGCTCTTCTTCTTCAATCCAATCCATGCGGCGCCGCTGTTGGCCCGACCGCTGGCGACGTCATACAGCCACCACTGCGCTGTTGCTGCTTGTTTCACTGCTTGTGCTGCAGAGCGCCGTCCAGCCTGGATTGGCTACCCGCGAGGCTTTCAACGACGCGCGAGTGGAGGGTGACATCAAGGAGCTGCGGACGAGGGCACAGTACCTGCCGTTTCCAAAAGCTGGCATCGACACAGCTGACTTTTCGCACGGAAGCGTAGCAGCGCTACGCGCACGTCGCTATGTAAAGAGAGTTGTCGAGGAAGGCGATGATGATGACCAAGTGTACGCGCTTGTAGATGACACAGAAGTGTCAGACGAAGCGTCCGATGGGCCGCTGACTGCACTGCGGGACACGACGGTCGGCGCCTCAGGGGAGAACGTGGATGGCGTCACTGACACCGCTGCTATGGCAGTTGCAGCGAAGGTGAGGGCAGGGCGGCGTCTTGGCCGGCTGGCCGCTCTGCTCTTGGAGGACGCTGATGATGAGTTTGAGGAGAAGTCGCCGGATTCTTCGTCGGTGATGTTGGAGGCCTCCTCTGAAGAGCCCGCCCCGCCCACCACAGCTTTCCCTACGACGACTACACACCCTCCCACCACCACCACCACCACCACGCGACCCCCTGGACGCCGACGCAAGATAGCTCGCCTCGGCTTGCTGGGGCTGCTCGCTCTTTTGATTCTCGTCATCATCGGCGGCTTCATTGGGTGGCGTATTTATCTGCGCAACCGCAACCGCCGCCGTGCGTGCCGCATCCGTCTCAACGGTACCCGCCGTCCGGGTGAAGTCGACGACGTGGACATGGGCCAGGCGGTGAAGGGCGGTGAGTGGCTGAATGTCGACGCCGCGGACGGCACCACGCACATAGTGGGGGCGGGGCGACGCTCCCACTTTTGCTCCAACGCTGTCGACACACCGGGTGGGGCTGGTGGTGTCACCTTCGATCCCATCGGCCAGCAGACAGCGGCTATGCGACAGCGGAAGCGGGCCCGTCGGGTTGCCGTGGCCGCGGCAGAGGGGGGAGCCGGCGCCAGCCGTGATGCACCCTTCGACAGCGCAGCGGGCGTGTTTGGTGTGCGTGCGACAGGCACACAGGGCAACGAGTCCGGCGTAAATGCTTCTGACACGTGGTCCAGCGAGGAGGAGGGGGACAGTGAGATGGGCCCTGCCGGGGGTGGTGGTGTGGCTGCAGCGCTGGGACCCATCTACGCGACATCGATGGTGCCGCCGACGACCGTGGCGGGTGGGGAGGGGGCGGGTGTGGCTGGAAAGGGCACCGGTCAAGCGGCATGGACCGCTGCCACGACCACCACTTCCACCACCGTCGTCCCCCCGCTGTCGCTTAGCCCGCAGTACTTCAACGAAACAACTAAAGTCTTGCTGGACCGCTACAACGCAGAAAACGAAACCGTCGTCGGCAACGGCGGAGGAGGAAGAGGCCTTTCTTTCTCCGCTGCCGCTCCCTTCTCCTCTGCGATGGCGGGTGGCCGGGTCGGCAGCGCAGCCAACCAGGCGGCAAAAGAGAACAGCGCCTTCGAACACATTTTATCGTCCGCGGCGGCGCCGCTGCGTGTGGGTCAGGAGTTTCATCAACGGGGCGCCAGCGTGGGCAGCCCAGCAGCAGCAGCAGCAGCCACCACAACGGCTGCAACGCCGAATCGCATGACCGCCGCTGGGCAATCCGCGCAGCCGAACCGCGACTCAGATGAGGAGTACGAGGAGGAAGATGACGACGGTGATGAAGAGGAAGAGGAGGGTGGTGACAGTGACCGTCTCAACAACGCACCGGTGCGTCGACCAGAGGTACGACATGCCGACCCCTCTGCCTTTCAAGACGCTGAACCGAGTGATGAGGAAGAGGGCGAGGAGGAGGAGGAGGAACAGGAGGAAGAGGCAGAGGAGGAAACCCCTCCTCGCGGACGACCGTCAGCGGCAGCACAGGGACGTTCTGGCGCATCTCTTTACAACGGTGCTGCCAATCGCTCTCTTCGCTAAGGGGGGGGGGTGAGGCGGCAGCTAACGATTAGTGACAGTCTACTTGACAAGCAGCCATGTGTCCCTGACAAGGGAGATGAAGGAAGACTTCCTAGGCTTCGGATTCTCCGTGTCTGACACTTTTTTTTCGGTTTGTTTCTTTTTGCCTTTTGCCTTTTCTTTGTTGTCATTACGGGCAATATCACCCACCCACACACAACCATACATTCGCTATTCCCTCTCTAAAAAGAGAGAATATGAAGACCTCTGTGTTGCTCTGGCTTCGCTGCGTTTTTCCTCCACGCAGTAGGAGTTAGGCTTAGAACTGACGAACAGTCTTGGGATTCAAACGAGCAGCCGATATGCTGAGCACATAGTGAGGGTGGCTGACCTGCCACAAAGTCTCACCGAAATCCGACTTATAAAAAAAGGGGATATACAAAGACATACACACACACACTCGCCTTAACAATTCTCCTCCTCCTTTCGCTCCCCATTTTGTTTCTCCCCCGTTCTTATATTACTACGCTTTAAAACCAAAATGGCTACGGCGCGCTTTCAAAGCTCGTGGGGGTTTGTGCGTAATGCTCCGCGCGTGTTCCTGGGATCACGCTACGCTGCCCTACACACCACCCAGCTCCTGCGTCTTGTTCTACCTCGTCCCAGGTGATCCTGTGTGGCGAGTCAGCGTGCCGAACGCGCGCGGTGAGTATCCTGATCTTGTTCCAGGGCTTCCGTACCGAGAGTGGTGCGACGTGTGCCCTTGCTTTTTGCAGGAGTGTGCACCGCCTGCGTTGACGCGTAACGCTTCAGCGCAGGTGTCGTGGGAGGAGTTGCCGGTTCCACCTCCCTCACACCTACAGCATTTTATGGGTTCTTCAGGTGAGCGAGACGCGTAGGCGCACAATGGAAGCCTGACGAACAAAAAAAGGCCAAGACGTTGTCTGGCCGTGCCGTTATGCACATTTGTGTATTTGTGCATGTGACTTGATGTCAGCGGTGTAGCCTGGTCGTGAGTCTCATGTGAGGCTATTGTTGCCTTCTCTCTGCTACTAATCGATGATTTTTCTTTTCTTTGTGCTTGGTGTTGTGTCTCTCCTGGAGGAGGGAAGATACAAAAGAGAAGGGATGAAGAAAGTAGCGAGAAAATAAGAAGAGGCAGTCGTCTGCTTACAGAGTGCTGCAGATTCGCAAAGCGCTTCATCCTCTTTCAAAAAGGGACGAAATACCTGAGGTTGCGAAGTTTGAGAAATGTGTTTTCTCTTTGAGCTGACCGCCTTAAAGGTTAGCACCGCGCTAACGCTGTTCGCTGTATGCAATGTCCAGCACTCGATGAGGCTGATGGAAGGCAACGAGAGACGCTTCATGAGGGGACCGACGGGACCCGCGTCGCTTACAAATATATACGCACACACACTTCACGCGCTCGCCATTATTCAGTCAACGCGGAAACAGAGAGAAAAGAAACGTTGTTTCTGTCTCGCCAGTCATCTCCTCTGCTCTCTGTCCTCTTTTCTCTTTCATTGTAAAACAGCGCTTTCTTGCGCGCCACCCCCGCTCTCTTTTTTTTTCCTGTTTCTCGACCCTTCCCAAGAGCTTCCCGTTCTTTTTGCAAACACACACACTCGACACGCCTTCTGCGACGGCGATGAGCGTCAACGTGTACCAACTCCCCATAGAGCAGCTGGAGGGCCTGAAGGAGCAGCTGGACAACGACGTGCAGAGCCTTGGCACTGCCTACGATGGCCTTTACAACGGCCGCAACCGCTACCTGGACAACCATGACGTGATTGACCAGTACAAGGCGGTGTGCGAGAACGCGACCAAGACAGGGGCGGAGCAGGAGGTGCTCGTCTGCATGACGTCGTCTTTATTTGTGCGTGGCACAGTAATCCCAAGTGACAAGGTGCTCGTTGACGTCGGCACCGGCTACTTCTTGGAGCAGTCTATGGAGCATGCGAAGAAGTACTTCACTTCGCGCGCGGCGCAGATTAAGGAGAGCATGGACCAGGTTGAGAAGACGATTGTGCTGAAGCAGCGCCAGCAGAACCAGGTGATTGACGCTCTGCAGCAGAAGACGGCTGCGATGCAGCGTTACCGTGAACAGAACGGTGATGAGTAGGCAGTTGCAGCACACTGGTATGCGGAGGAAAAATAACAAGCAGGAAGGTACTCTTCTGCTGGCGAGTAGCGCGTGCCTCTTTGACCTCTCCTCGGCGGGAGTTACTCAGTGCTTCGATGCGTGGAAGGACGGCGCTGGATAACCAGTGTACTGCTTCATCTGCTTCGAGGTGCAACCTGGCTGCATGCTGTATTGAAATATATGCGCTGTCTTTGTTTTGGCTGATGCTGATGCTCGCTTTTTTGTGTGTGTGAGCGTTTTGGATCGTGCTTGTCCCGAGGTTTTGTCGTTTTTTCACTGTCGCGAAGCTGTTTTCGATGAGTTGCGGGTGAGAAATGTTGCCGTTTTTTTTTTTTGCTGTTCATTGTTTCGTAAGTATAACAGCAACAAATAAACAACAACAAAAAATGATGCCGCTGTTATTGGTGGATGAGCTTATGCCACGTGGCCGTTCACTTGCAAGCCGTCTATTCGTGACGTGGACAGCAGTATCTACGTATGTCTAGATGCGTGCGTGTTTGTGTGGGCCCAGCATAGGACAGTATGACTACGTTAGCGCCGCACGGCAGTGAGTGACCAACAACGGTTGATTTAAGAAACCTCCCCAAAGCGCGAATCACTACAGTAAAAGAAAAACAACAACAAGAACAAAACAACGGCAGTTTAGTCCCAAGCACTGCGGAGATTTGTCGACACCTTTGATAGTGGCCCCCCTCCCCCTTCCCCTCTCTCACTCCTCTGTGTGGTTGTGTAACCCACGGATCGAAGGCGGGTGGATGGCAGGAGCGTCTGGCCCCTCCTCAACGCACTAAACGTGCACCGCAGCCGGGGACCGGAGTGACAAGAAGGAAAAAGAAACCAGCCCAAGAAAGGAGAAACGGGTTGTTGACTTCACCTTTGCTTTGCAGGGAGTCGACATCCAAAGCAGCTGACGTGAGAGGCTTTTTTTTGTGTTCGTTGCTCCGAGTTTTTTGTGCTCAAGAGTTACGCCGCTACCTCAGGCTTGCAGCTTTTATTATTATTATTATTGATGTGCTCATGAGTCATCAACGATTTCCACCCCATCCTCCTCTCTCCCTCTCTACTTTGGTTCTTCGTCCCACAATGAACGTACCCATTTCTCCTTGATGTATCTGGTTGTTTTATCACCGCCCACTGACGACAATGCTCTCGGTGCCACACACACAAACCCCGCTTTTTTTTAAATTCCTTTGATGGTTCACCCTCGTCACCCTCCGGACACCGCAACGGCTGCAGCCAGAAATACAATAAAAAGAAAAAGGTGTTGCGTTGTGTTCAAAAAGAAGCACACCACTTTTCTTTGCTTACTCTTCCTGTTTTTTTCTCTTTTTGTGTTTTCTCCACCGACATAGACGTTTTACTGCCTTCCAGGGGATTAGACGGTGACTACCCCCTCTCCCAATAGAACACAGCAGCAACGATACGTTCCTTTTCGTTTCCTCCTAACAAGAGACACCTTTTTTTTTTGGAGCTCTAGCTTTTTTCTGCTCGGACGTTTTTTTTTTGTGTGTTTTCGCGTTCTGATCTGACAGTGAGTGCGTTGTTCCGCTTGGCATTACCCAAGAGAGAGGTGATAGATTTAGAGTTTCAGTTGCGTTAAGCGCAATAGACGATAGAGTGATTTAGTCGCCACAGAATAGAAAAGAACTCCTCGTCGAGGAAAACAACACGACTTTTTTTTTCTTGCACGCAATTAAAAAAAAAAAAGAGACGTAAAAGAAAAAAAACAGCAGCTTCTTCGTACTGTGAAGAAACTGGCACTGAAACACACATTGCACACCTCTTTATCATCCATACCGTCTAACTGGTGCCACCATGTCCAGCACTGTTGCCAACGCCGTGGGGTATCGACACCCCTCGGCCCCAAGCGCTGACCAGGACGCCGTTCCGCACCTCGGCAGCGATGCAGCAGGCGCTGGCGTCTCGCGTGAAGCCGGACGGTGGGCGGAGGCTTTTCAGAAAAATGTGCTGGCACGCCACGATGCCGTTTCTACCACTATCCCAGCAGAACCGCAGCCGTCACGTCGACCAACGCCGCACTGCAACACCACCACACGAACGACGACGGCAGCAACGACTGCCACCTTGCATGATAGTAGCCTCGGCAGCGCGACCGGCTCCGGGTCGACATCCACCTCACCTACGCCGCCCGTTCTTCCTACTACCAACTTGTGCGAGGGTGTCGATGGCTCAGGGCCGCGTATAGTGACGTCGCGCACCGTGTCTGCTGTCGCCGTGCACCCGCCGCTTTCCCGGGGTTCCAAGCGAGCGTCCATGGTGCCGAACACCCATCACTCCACTACACCATCCGGCTCGCTGCCGTCTGCACCGTCGGTGACCGATTCGTGCCCCACGTCGAATGGTGCCTCGCACTTCACCGCCACGGCGACGGCCACGCCAAACCGACCCGTGCCTCCACATGTATACGTCACTCCTCACGCACGTACTAACAGCAGCAACCACCGCCACCACATGCCCGACAGCGTGAAGGCAACTTCGTTTTCACAGCTACAAACGCAGGCCCAGCGAGGCGGTGGTGGCGTTGGGAATGGCGGCAACAATCCGGTGAATTCTGGGGCTGCGCCGCACATCTCGGGCGCCTATACTGCGTCTCCGTTCTTCCAACGTGTTAAGGATACGACGACGTCGTCCCAACCGCTGCGTGCATCGCGTGATGAAGTCGTTGTCGCCGTCGCAGGTGTCGCCCAACCCGCGTCAACTGGAATTGAGGACATGCCACAGCTGAACACGGCAGCAGGAGAGGAGGAAGACTCTGCACTCTTGCAGGAGGTCACCCCCATCACAAATGGCGGTGGTGGCAGCTGGCAGCATGACTCTCAGCTGCTGAGCCAGTCACGGGAGATGTCAGGGACGGCGGCTTCAGCATCTGTTGTAGAAGCCACGACGGACGGAAACTACTTGAATGCGCTTAATGGCGGACTTCACGGGGGCGACATATACGGGCACCGCACTGCGGCTCTGCTGCCGCTACCTCCACCAATGCCGATGTCTGTTGCGGTTGGTGGTGATGCCGGGAGGAGCTGCTGGGGCCTGGATGGACAGCGAGCATCCCCTTACGCGCAGCCTACTTACTACCCTGCTGGCTATAAGCTGGAGAATGGTGGGGTAAACATGAAGACGTCATCGTGTGTAGGCTTCACCTCGCCGTACACGCCGGCGAACGTGACGCGGCTCTCTGCCTCGCCTGGCGGCCTCTCCGGCTCGCGCAACGCGACGGTGAGCACCACCACCTACCCGCACAGTGGGATGACCTCTGCTGTAATGCAGCCGTCGATGATGATGACGATGATGACGGACACTCGCGGTGGCGCCACCGTGGAGGCCGCAGCGGCGAGTTACCTGCCTCAACCACCGCAGCTGTCACCGCAGTCGACCTACCTCTACCACAGCGCCGGTGGCGTGTCTCCCTACTTTTGTCATGGCCCTTACATGAGCGAGCTCTCGAGTGGTGTATTGTCGTCTTCAGACGGCCGCGCACAACAACCGCCACCACTTAGCCTTCACAGTCCAAGCCCCCTTCCCTCACAACCGTATTCAGCGGTGATGGGTCGCTGCGGCAACGCCGGCGTCGGTGCCGTTGGACCCACACCGACGGTCTGCGGGACCACGGCGACCACCACTGCCGCCATCGCCAGCGGTCTGTCCGGTGTGGCACTGGAGAAGCAGCTCCTGCACGCCAGCAAGGCGGAGTTGGTTCAGATCCTGCTGGAGCTCGGCAGCTGCAACCCGGAAGCTTCACGCTTCATCGATGCGAAGGCCTTCTTCTTTGCGTTTCGTCACGAGCACGGCCATCCCCCCACGTCCCCTGCTGCTGCTGCGGTGGCAGCGGCTGGAAAACCCGCTGCACCACGGTTGACCGACATGAGCAGCCCTAGCGCAGAACAGAGGGTGGTAGAGGGGAAGGCGGGGGCAGAGGTGGACACAGCGGTGCCCGTCGTTGTTGCTGCTGTCAAGGCGGGCGAGAGCACCACCTCCAGCAACCGCAGCATCGCCCGATGCATCTTCCCAGCCGAGGCACGTGACGGCGCCGACGACGCGGAGGACGACGGAGACGATGCTGCCGTTGCAGTGAAGGATCACCCAGCGGGATCTGCTGTTGTGGAGGCAGGGGATGTGAAAGCAACGGAGGGTGACACAGCGGGAGCAGGAGCAGAGGGCGTACGTCACAGCATCCCTGAGCGTCGTGTGCGCCCCGAGGAGCGCGCCTTCTGCGCCAGCGTCCATCCATGCCTCCGGTGGTACGGGGCGTGCCGTAACGCGACCAGCTGCATCTATGCCAGTCTTCCACGTAACTTGTGCTTGAACTGGGTTCGCGGGGCGTGTGTGGCGCGGACGGAGTGCAGCGGGGTGCACCGTCTGCCCGACCCGTGCTCCCCGGAACTGCAGCGCATCTATCTGCTGAACCACGGCCTCCCACGCAGCGGTGCGGGTGCCACCCTTCACGCGCTGTCGGCGTCGCCGTCCCTCACCCGGTCACAGCCGAAGACGCAACCGCAGCCACAGGCAGGTACTAAGACTCCTCCAGCTGCTGCTGCATACGCCCCGTGTGTCTCGGAGGAAGCAGCGGGCTGTGCGCTGTACACGCCACGCAACCAGTCCATCCACAAGGACACCTTCGTCGGTTGCGGTGACAGCACGCCGCACCGCCACCCCAGCCTGCATGACCATCCATGGAGCACGGCGTGGAAGTCAAAGCTGGGACTTAGTCCGTGGTCCGCCATGGATGTGCTCTTCGCCACGGAGGAACAGCAAGCGAGGCCGTCGGAAGGCTGCTGCGACGCCGGCGCGCACCTGCGCGAGTTGCGCCCCAGCGGTGCTGCCTCTCCGGCCGGCAGCAGCTGCAGCACTGTGGAGGACACGACGATGAACGACGTCGTGAATCGTTGCCTTGCAGGTGACTTCGACAGCGTGTGGACGCCGACTTACCCGGCCAACACTGACATCTGCTTCTTTGATCCGACTGCTGCGGAGACGAGGCTTTGCGATCACGAGGGGAACGTCTGTGATGGACGGCGGAGTCCGGTGGCGGCGATTCCTGCTTGTGAGACGAAGGCGCCGCTGCAGGCGCTGCCGCTGCGCTCCGTGGCTGCCGAGGTCCAGGCACATGAAGACGCAGAGGACACCGACTGCTCCGCTCCAGCGGCGGGGACTCGGACACGCGTGCAGTCGCCGTCGTACATTTGATGCTGTCACACCGGTGGTGGCGAAGGGAGTCGTGGAGTAAGAAGAGTAGGCTGGGGTACCATCAAGTACAAGCGAGTGAACGAGCCCTGTGCCATCTTGTGCTTTCTCTTTTTTTTTTTTGTGTGTGTGTGGGGTTATGTGCCGTCGCAGTGAGTGCGGCGAAACGAGGAGGAAAGTGGGTGGAGGGGGGAGGCGGTGCCATGTCGTTTTTTCCTTTGCGCATAGACGGATGATTCAGCAACAACAAGACAGCAACATGCGATCTTTCCTCCCCCCCCCCTCCGTGAGAAAGAAAGGCGGAGAAGATGTCAGCAAGTGCAGAGAGATTAACTGATGGGTACGCGTTGGGCTTCTCGGCTTGCGGGGCACGCCGCAGGCAACACCTTTTTTTTTGGTTTCAGAAATAAAGAACAAAGAACGCAGAAGAAAAACAAAAACAAAAAGCAAACACCCTTCCCAGCTTTTTTTTTTGTTTGTGTGCGCGCCCAGCTTTTTTCTCTCTTTTTTTTTAGCTGGAATGAGTGATGGCGCTGATCACTCTTTTCTTTTTTTTGTCTCTTTCCACTTGACGTGCAAAGCCCCCCTCAAAAAAAGAGAAAAAAATAGCAGATCTTTTCAACTTGGCGTATACGTACGATTTGACGCACTCTTTTTTTTTCTTTTTCATATGTGCCGCTGTTTCCCTTCTCTGTTTATGTTCCTTTCGTTTTCCTCCTACGCATTGTTTTTCCCCTTCTTTTTCTGTGAATGCCGTTCCGCTGTGTTTCGGTGGTTGGGGAAGTGGAGGGGGGAACGACCTTTCGCTTCCGTTTTTTTTTCTAGAGTCGCTTCCGTTTTTCGTTTCCCCTCTTTTTTTTTTCGCTTCACTGTTTCTACTGTTTTTTTTTGTTGTTGTTGCTGTTGCTGTTGTTACGCTCATTTTTTTCTCTTTTCGATGTATCATTGCACCGCAGCCACCTAGCCAAAAGAGGGAAACAACAACAATCCCAATCAATCTGAGAAGGGTGAACGGAGGACACCCGCGTGTGCGTGGTGGTGGCAACTTCATCTTTCTGCGGTTTCTTTTTCCGCCTTTGTTGTGGTTGAGCTCTTTTGCTGGATGAGGCTTCTGTTATAATCTACACATCAGGAATATGGTGGTCGAGCCATGACGTCGCCCTTCCTTCGGTTTTTCTTTTTCTAGAGATTCGAGGCCGCACTTCTAGAAGACGAAAAAAAAGTGAATATCCGTTTTCATATGGGAGGTTCTTTTGTGCTCGGCTCGCCGTGTCTTGCATTTCTGCTCAGCTGTTCCGGGTACTTCATCCCCTCTATAACTGCATAGGTCTGTGTGCCATGTCAGTTTTTTTTCCTCTGTAGCTGTTGCTCCGTCAATGCGCTATTCTCTCTATCTTTCCCTACTTTCTTTTCTGTTGTGTGTTGTTTTGCACTTTATCTCTCTATCTTCCCTCTTCACGCTCACACCCACACCCATGCTGCTCACCGGTTGTAAGCCAAGAAGCAGGTTCGACTGGCACCGCTGCTCCCCCTTCGGAACGTGTTCGATAGGCGTATATCTATATCTATATCTATACATCTATCTATCTATCTATCTTTCTGTATATATATATAGAAAGAGAGGAAGGGACATCCTCGCAGGTGTCACAATCTGCAAGTACCGAAGAAATCCAAGCGAACAAGCAAAGCAAAAGAGAAAACAGGCTGATATGCTTCGGTCTCAGCTTTTTTCCCTAGCCCGCCATCGCAGCTGCTGCTCTGTGGCACGCCTGCACGCAGCAGCTCGGGCGACTGCCCTTTCTACCACCACCACCACCACCGTGGATCAGAAGCGTTTCCAGAGCAGCTCGTTTTCTGGTACTAGCGCGCTCGAGGGGTCGACCGGCCCTCAGATCACCACCAACTCGGCGAACACGAAGGCTCCTATCACGCACGAGCAGGTCTGGTCGCTGTGGAATGAAGGAAATCTGTTCTCACTGCAGGTGGCGCAGATGCGTGACTTCTTATCCAGCGTCGGCGTGGCCACCGATCCGGCAACAAAGAAGGCGGCGGTGGTGCGGCGCTTAGAGGAGTATTTGCAAATGAAGGATAAGGTAAATGCCGTAGGCGTGGGGGATGGTGGGAAAGGGGCTGGCAGCGCCGCAGCCGCAGCTGCTGCTGCCGCTGGGGCTCCACAGGGGCAGGACTACGGTAACTGGGCTGCGTCCGGCGCCACCCAGCCCGAGACGCTGTTGGATTTGGCGCAGGCGGGTTTCTATCACGGCTCCTCGACGATGGTTCCACGCGCGTTTCAGCTGCTGACGGTAGGCAGCAGTGCAGAGGCGGTGGTGAGCCGCGTGAACACCGCAGCCTTCCCTGGCTACCCGGCGAACACGGAATGCTACACCCTGTCGGCCTCTGACGCGGAGGGTGCGCTGCAGGCCCGCTACAGCAAGGTGCTGCAGTGGTGTCTGCTTAACATGAACAACCTGCACATGGACAGTGAGCTCTCGGTAGAGGTGGGCAAGCTGGTGCTCACGCAGTCTGCCATGCGACACAATGAGCTGGTCGTTTCCGCCTACACGCTTCAGCAGCGCTTGCAGCTCACCAAACCCTACACGTGGATTTCCACCGTACCGGAGAGCGCCGTGGGGCTGGTAGAGAAGTACCTAGAAGAGAGAGGCTTCCAGCTCGTCAGCAAAAAGCCGCGGCTGACGTACGAAGGCACAATCAAACGTGCCAACGATAGCCTGCAGGTTGTACTGGACGACCACATGAAGGTAGACAGTGTGCACGGGGACTGGATAGATGTGCAGACTGCGTTCTGCACCTCGTTTGAGCGACCGGATCTACGGGTGCTGCTGCGATCACGCCAACCGATCAGCGCACAGGACCGCGACACGTACTCTCGCATACCAGTGATTGAGCTGGCGGACGACGACGTCAGCGACGTGCTTCCGCCTGAGCATGGACAGCTCATCTACCTTTCAGAGAATGAGACACGCCATTTTGAGCGGCTTAATGAGAAGGGGATTGCCGTGATGGTGCGCGAGATCAAGCGACAGCCACTGATTGTGCTGCGTGACGACGAGGAGGACGCTCGTGTGGAGTATCGCATCTCTGTCGACATCCCCGCCAGCGCGGGCAGCCACACGATGGACGTGCGCGCCGTTGGTTTAGAGGTGCTGAAGCTGGCAGAGGAGCTGAGCGAGGCGGTGCGGGAGCCTTTCAATAAGGCTTACGGACTTGGGGGTGCTCCAAGCGCCAAGTCGTAAGACGCACGTTAAGGTGGGTGAATGGGAGAGCGTTGTGGAATGAGGGGGAGGGGGATCGGATGGGCTTGCATGAGCGAGTACGCGGACTGTTGCGCAAAGATAGAAAACAGAAAAAGCAGCGGAAACTGATTGACTAGGTGGTGGCAAAGCGCGCGAACGCATACATACACACATATGCACAGATGCAGTGAAGGGTATTAAGGTTAGGTTCGGAAAAGGGCATCGTGGGATGAAGACTGCGTGCGGAAGAAATGCAGAAGAACGAAGGTGGAGGGACATAAGATAAGGGGGAAAGCGGAGGAGAGGTGGAGATGTACCGACATCTGCTTCCCGTTTGCGCGGTGTAGAAAAAGCTCTCCTCTCTGGCTTCGTGGATGTGTGTGTGTGTGTGTATGCGACTCGACGATAACGGCATTGTGATGTGAATGTGGGTGGCGAAAGGCGGGTCTCCACTAACTGCAGCGGTTTTCCTCCCATCGGCGCTGAGCTGGTTCATTCTTTTTGCCTCTTCAGTGTTGTTTTGTGTTTCTCTTTTCTCCTTAGTGTGGTCTATGTAGTGCTCGTTGGATGCCGTTGGCATGGATTTGGTGCTTGAATGGGGCGTGTACGCAGTAGACGTGTTTTCCCCGGTGCTGTGAGCCCCCTTTTGAGTGTGCTTTAGCTCTCTGTTTTTTTTTTTTTGCTACCTTGATGAGCGCAATGGTATTAACGGAGCCACATTTCAGCAACGCTCTGCATGTCTCTCTCTCTCTCTCTCTGTGGTGTGTACCGCGTCACCGTTCCCACTGTATTCGTCTCGCTTTGCTCTATGCCCGTCTTTCTGCCACGATGGAGAGTGCGAGGGGCCACCTACAGAGAAGAACGTACGATGTGCATCTGCGTGTTTTGCGCGTGTTCTGTGTTGATAGGTGCACGAGTCTCGAAACAGATTTCCTCGGCGTCTTCTCCAAATTTCTCTTCCCTCCCAAAACCCGACAATTGAGAGCACTTCCCCCAGCACACAAAAAAGAAGAGTTGTGCGGCGACTCCCTCTTCACAGATACATACACATGTGCACTCTCTTTTAACGTATACACACTCTCTCCCTAACTGTCTGTTTCCAATGTAAAAGGTAGGCTCTTTGGTATTCGCCAACCGTTCATCTGCCCCCTCCGCTATAGCGGTACCACGTCGTGAGGTGTGCGACTTCGCACGTCATCGCCTCGCAGCGTTTATTACGGAAGAGGAGGAGAAAGCATAAACAAGCACACACACACACATACAGAAAAGCTGGGGGAAAAAAGGTGTGGCACGAGCTCTGTGACTCCTCTCACTATGCTTCCTCCTGTTGCATCCTTCTCAGTTTTTGTCCTTCAATGCCATTTATCACTGCCACCGTTGAAAACCGTCGCCCTACGGATGCCGTGCGCATTCTCATCGTCAAGGACGCATTCACTTTCATTTTCATCCTTTCCGACTCCACTATCGCCCCTAATGCAAAGGCAACATCTGCAGATCGAACGAGCCAGGCTAGCCGTGCGAGCACCTCGCCCTACGCCGTCTTCACTTCGTCGGATGACACGGAGCACCCCCACGGCGTGAGTGGAGCAGAGGGGCGACACCGCAGCCTGACCGTGAAGGAACACCTGTGGATGCACGCCACAACGTCACCGGGTACGACACGATACTCTCCGTTGAGCCCCGAAGCCGCAGCCGTATCAGACGAGCAGGCCTCACGCTACCCTTGCTGCCAGAAGGACAAGAGTGCCCAACTTGCGCCGCAGCGAAGTCCAGTGCCAGCACCATCTCCGCTGTGGCGTCGGGAGAGGATTTCCTTGGCGACTGCCACAAACTCACTCGCCGAACTACGCGCAACGGAGTTCCTTGCGACGACGGAAGCGGAGGCTTCCACCACAGAAGGAGAAGGGCCGCCCGGTAAAGCAGCTCGATCAGCAAGAGGGGCATCGTTCGATCTGCACCACCTTCACGTGGTGCGCGAGTACGCAGACGGGCACCTTGTAGATGTGTGGTGCGTGTTTGAGTGCGGCTGCTGTGCTCTGGCGACGTTTGCGCTACGGGGTGTGGAGGCGGGCTTGTCGCGACGGGCGCGACTGGAGGCGTGTGTGTGGGTACCCCAACTGGTCAACACGGCAGAGATGGATGGGAGTGAGGAGACAACGTGGCTTGCGATAGAGGCGGCACCGACCGCTCTCGTTCGTCGACCGCAGACAGGGGTGGGTGCAAACGTGAAGGGGAATGAGGGGGAGGGGGAGGAGATGCTGCTTCTCACGCCTTATCGAACTGCGGACTCTGCGGTGCCGAAGCTGTACTACGTGAATCTGCACTGCGCAGAGCAACCTGAGCAGTTGCCCCCCATAGATGTTTCCCTGCGTACTTCAGCAGGGAACAACGATCCGTGCCGGGCAACGCGGTGGCAGCTCCACGCACAAGGGTGGTTTGACACGAGTCGTCTCTTTCGCGTCCCGCTTTCTTCAGCGAGTTCACCGGTAGAGATCCCAGCTGCGTCGGAGAAGAGGGACCGCAATGCGAAGTCAAAATGGCCAAGTACGCTGCATTGCTGCACGGGTGTGTCGTTGCGTAGTGTACGCTGGCTCCCTGGCACGTGGGAGCATGCACACCGCTTTCCCCTGCTGGCGTTGCTCTACGCAACCCCGGCGGTCTCCGCCGGCGACCCGTGCCTCGACACGCTGTCTGTTTGTAGCCTTACGGAGTCCGACGTCAGCCAACGCCAACACAATCCGAGTTCCACCACCGCCGGCGCGACTACTCCGCCGTGCAAACGAGTCACAGGGCACGTGTCAAGTGGACCGTGGTCGGTGTGTGCACTGACCCTCGCACACCCATCATTCGTCTTTTGCACCACACTCGCGGCAGCTTTCGCAAAGGCGACCCCATCTGGCGCACATGGCATGGAGAGCAACGGCGAGGGTGTGCGAAGAGCGGCCAGAGCAGCAAGCACGGCTGCCGCGTTGTTTCACAGCGCGCTTTGTGCGGTCGTGCATGCCCCTACGGAGGTGCTGGGTGTATTTCAACGCCCTGCGCAGGAGCCCTACGCAGCGAGCTGCCTCCTCCGAGCAGCACACCGGCAGTGGGGCTTACGATCTGCGCATGGAGTGGCGGAGACAGGCAGGGTTGCTGCCGGTCCTGAGCAACGAGATCACAAAGGGAAAGACGATGCCTTTGCCTTTGTTCTCTACAGTAACGATGGGGAGGCGGCGCGCTGTGCGCTGGACGGTTACGTGGAGTGCGCAGACGCCGTCTTCACTCGTGGCGGCGTGCAGGGCGGGAATGGTCTCCTCGCTGTCGACGGCGGTGTTCAGCTTGTCGGGCAAATTTGTGCTCTTCTTTCAGAGCCGGCGTCTGCGACGGATGCCGTCGGCGGCGGCGCATATACCGCCGTGTTGCTGTCTGTTCTGGCGCAGCCGATGTGTGGAGAGACACTTGGGAATGCAGGCAACAGCGCCGCAGCAAGTAAAGGGTGCAGACAGAGGTGGCACGTCTCGGTTCAGGTGTCGCATCGCATCAGTGTGGGCCTCACCCGTCCGGTGTCTGCAGCGACGAACTCACCCCTCCCTGTGCTCGTCGCTGTGGACCGTATCGTCTGCTGGGATTTGTCTGCGGTCTCCTCAGAGGGTCTGCCGGCCGCTGAGAGCGGCGGCGGCCGTGGCAGTAGCAGCAACGTGTGGGTGATGATCCGTGGCTTCGCGGCCTTTCGAGAGGGCAGTGTGGATGTCCTTTATGATGGCGTCCTTACGCTTGCAAAGCCACATGTTAGTAGCAGCGATGCGGAGCGGATAGACGCGTCTGCTGCTACTGGTGTCGCTGGTGCCATCCCCAACGCCCTCTCTTCAGCCAGCACAGGATATTCCACCGACATCGCAAAGTATGAGGTGCTGCACCGCGTTGCGGCGGTGGATCTCGCGCATTCCTTTTTGACTGGCTGCGCGGTGGACTCGACTTCAATGGAGCTGCTCACACAGGCGCTGCCTGCGACCATCACTGCTGCCACGTATGAAAACTGCCGCTGCCCACCGCTGCCGTCGTCGCAACAGCAGCAGCAATGGGGATCGGTTGCGATACCTTCGAGTGTAATACCAGTGGCCTTGGCATGGTCTCACAGGTCGTCAAAGGAGAAGGCTGTCTCCTCTGCAGCCGTTGTTGTTGCTGCCTCTACTGCTACTACTACTGATACAAATGCGAGTGCGCCTGCTGGAACGGGACTTGCGGAGTGCGCTGCGCAGATGGACGTGGTAGCGGTGCTGCGAGGTGGGTCTATCATTGGCTGGCGCTGCGACAGAGAATTTCAAATGTCTTCTGAAGAGGGAAACAGGAACGGCTTTGAGTGTCCGACGGGTGTGTTGCGTCTTGGGGTGCTACACTACCCAAGGCGTACCACTGCGTCCGCGTTAGGCGATCGCACGGCGGAGTTTCTCACTTCACTGCTTAGCACAGGTGAGGGACTGACAGACGTACACATGGAAGTGGTCCTCACAAAAAAAACAGGGGCGAGGGCTGCCACTGTGCTGCTTGTCATCGCGGTAGGCCCTTTGATTGGTGTGGTACGCCTGCACGATGGCTACGTGGAACACGTGCTAGATGTGCGTTCTGCCGACAGTGCGCAGGCCTGCACGGATGCCGTCGCACCGTCCAGCTCAGCTGACTTGCGGATGCCCTCCTCTCCCTCCGTTGCCGCTGCTGCGAGTGCGTATGTGTCTGCCTTGCAGTTTCAGCTGTTGCCGCGTGGTAGTACTCCGTACTCTATAGTGTGCTGCGACGGGGAGGAGAGCAGCTTCGGCGAAGCCTTCTCCTTTGCCTGGTCGGGTGTCGTCACCCTGCGCCACGCACCCGAGGTGACAGCGAAGCTGAGAAGCAGTGATGACGTCGTGGGCACGGTGGCGGCACATCGAAAAGGTACCGTAAAGATAATGCAACAGCGGAACGTGCAACGGCAAATGCCTGTGCGGACGATGACGTGCGTGATTCAGCTCGCTGTTCTTACCTGGGCTGACGTCGTCGCTCCCTGCGCGTGCGTCGCTACGGCAGATGGGACAGTACTGCAGCGAGCACTGCTGCTGTCCACGGGCTTGCCGGGTGTGAAAAGCGAAGGGGATGTCCAGACAGCAGTGTTAGAGGGTCGCAGTTCTCTGCTTTCCGGCTTCACGTCTCCATCACCGATTGTGTTTCTTCGCATGAGTGCCGGGTGGCTTGGCGAAGACGGGATGGACGCTGCATGCAGAGAGGCGCCGCGACCCTCGCCGTCGGCATGGAAGCCGTGCCCCTTCATTGGCTGGGTGGATGCAGCGTGTGAACGATGGAGGGAGAGTGGGCTGGAGTTGAAGGAGCCGTCTTTGCATACATCCAAAGCGACGTCGCTGCGCGTGTGTGACGATGCACTCCTACACGCGCTGTGGCCTGCGGGACGCCTTCGGGCAAGTACAGAACCCGCTTCGAGAGACTCTATCGGTGGTCGCAAGGATCTGCACCTGCTTCCTCCTGTACGCGACCTTCGCTGGTCGTGCGACGTCGCTGACGGTGCTGCTCGCCCGCTAAATGCCAAGACAGAGACGACGGCAACGACTGCCGCCACACCAGAGGCGGTTGTAAGTAGTGTTCTGCGCTATCCAGTTCTCGCGCACACCGTCCTGGTGAATAACTGCGCTGTGGTATTCAACCGAACGTTGATGCGCGTGTCTGCCTTGACAACGGATGCGCAGCACACGACGGCGTCAGCAGTGACAGCGGGAACGACAGCAACCGTCAAGGACTGCGAGTGGGATGGTTGGAACCTGCAACGAGTACTGTACGTGGCGTCGGTGCGAAGCGCGACTGCAACGCCGTTCCCTCCTGTTGCCTTCCGCCCATCTCACACCGCTTTGCACGACAGTCTCAGTGTGGTGATGTGCACAGCGCTGTTCGCACTGGAGAACGGGGCAGCGCACTCACCCTCGGCAGGGTCTGGAGGTCGATCAGCGCAGCGGCAGGCCCGCGTCGCTTCCTTTCTTGTGTGCAGCCTGCCCCTCCCACTCAGCGACGCGCCGTCGTCTGTGTTGAGTGCTGATTCAGACACCACTGCCGCTGCCGCCACCGCGGGTGCGACGCATGAACGCGCCAAAGCAACAGTGGCAGCAGCAACTTATCTAAGCCGCCTCACCTGGCATTGGCTTCCGCTGCCCGCAGTTGACGTTGACACGACTGCTGCAGTAAGGGTTGGGGTGACCTGTGTGCTCCCTTTGCTAACTTCACCTTCGTGTGCCACCGATGCCGTAGCACCACCAGCGCAGGAGACGGCACCGTTGCGTGACGTGGGGCTGCACGCGGGAAAGACAATACTATACTGCGAAGGTGTGGCAGCTGACTCCTCCTCTCCCTCCGCTGCCGCTGCCGGCGCCGTCGCTCCATTATTCGTGCAGGGCCGACTAGCAATCAAGTGCGACGGGCTGCGTGCTGCGCTGGTACGCAGCATGTCAGCTGACACATGTGCTACGCAGGGTGACGCGGAACGGGTGTTCCTGCACACGGAAGTCGACCCCACGCTTGTCTGTTGGGAGAGCATCTCATGCAAGGACATTGACGACGCGGATTCGTAGCGTTCCTTTTTTTTTGGTTGCTTGGTGGATGTAAAACAAATCTCGGGGCATGATCCGCCACTTCTTTTCCTTAAAGACGACGGGAAACTAAAAAAAAAGAAGAAACTGCATTCCACACATGACGAAACAAAGATCACAAAGCCAGAAGGATTGTAAAGGGAAAGCGTAGCTGTCAAGAATGTTGAAAAGCAAAATAACAAAAAAAGCTGTAAAGCACAACTGCACAATTGTACTGTGGATGCTTTTGATGTTGCTGTGGTGGTGATATACTCTCTTTCACAGTGAATGGGGAAGATCTCAAGGCAACGAGGAAGTGCATGTCAGAGCGTTTCGTCCAGCGTGCAGGCGTTGCAGTTCGGCCCTATCCGATTGTCTTCTCTTGCCCAAACTCGTCCAATCTTCTCCTTTTCCTCCATTTGCATTTTTCTTTTCGTTTTGCGCCTCTGCGATCATTATCATCTTGGATTTTTGCCTGCCCCAAACAATACGCGCTGATCGCCTCACTGCTACCACTCTATGGGTGTCGCCTCCCCCACCCTTTCCGGCAACGTCGTTCGTTCTTTTTTTACTTTTACCTTGTCCTGCAACGCGAGCACAAAGAAATTCGTTTTTTTTTTCTTCCTTTGAGTCTCACGTGTGCGTCCGTAGTCGTTTTCACTTTGAAACGAAGGTAGAGACTTAAACGCAGACACACACCCACTCAAACATACACACACATATATATATATATATATACGCACAAAACAGACAAACAGAGACATTCGTTATTGTGGTTAGTCCTTTACGCGAGAGAAGCGAAACTCTGGTGAAGTTCCCCCCCTTCCCCCATTTTTTTTTACTGAAAACGAGCAGGAAAGAAAATAAGCGTTTGTTTTTCTTGCCTCCACGATTACTTCACCCTACATCGCTTTCCCTTTCACTTCACTCTGTTTTTTTATTTTTTTTTCAAACGACACCACCGTCTCGTTGTGGTGTTGAAGCGCGCGAAGACGATCCTCTGGTGCGCATCAACAGGTGTGTACAGGAGGTCGAGAGAGAAGGCGTGAGGAAAGAAAAGGAAAGAGTAGCGCTCCAACAACCAGCACGAAGGTACATACAAAGAGAATATACGTACTCTTTGGTTCCCATCACAGGAACGTCTCTCACTGTAACACAAATAACAGACAAAAGAAAAAAAAGATCTAAACAGGAACGGTGCGTTGGAGTGTGCCGTCCTCAAGTGTGGATAGATTCTGTGCGTACTTCTCTGTGTAACATTCTCTTTTTTTTTCATCTCTTTCCGGTCTCTGCGTTTTCTTTCTTTTTGCGTTTGCGTGTGTGTGTGTGTTAATAATATCCTTGACCTCCCTTTTTGTGGTGTAGCTTGGTGCAGCTTGCGTTTCTATTTTTTTTTGTTTTTCTACTTGTTTTCTCTTCTTACAGCAGCTTTATCCTTAAAAGAAGGAAAACAACAGGTTTTATTGTAGACCTTACCGTCATATATATACTCTACTATAGTTTCTCACTTGCTGTTCGTGCCCGCATATCTCTCGAAATTTGTTTTTCTTTTCTTTTTTATTTACTATTGCTTTCCCGTCAAGTCTACCTGCGGTGACCATCTTCTTCACCTTCGCCGTCGTTATTCTTTTTCCTGCTCCCTTGTTGTGCTCATTCTGTTTTTATTTCTTCGTCTCTCTCTCGGAAGTGTTGCGTACAAGGCATTTCTTATTTCTGTTTTCTTTTTTTTCTTTTTTTCTTCACTCTCCCTCCACTCTCTGTGCGCGTGGCTGAGTGCAGCCGGTTTTTTTTATCTTATTTTGCTTTTGTTAGCGCGCCTCTTTTTTTTTTATATCGCTCTCCCTCTTCCTTTTTCTTTTCGTGATAAGAGCGATATCTTCGTCCTTCTTTGTTCCCTTTATTATCTTCACCCTTTTTTATTGAATTCTAAGTTCACTCCCCTTGCTGTCTTGCAGCTTTAAGCTAAGGGACTTCCAAAAAAAAAAAAAACTGGGGAGTGCTTTGCACGTGCACGAACACCGACGCTCATCATTGCAGGAGGAAAGAAAGAGCATCAAGGGTCGACGGGAGCTTTTGTTTTACTCGTTTGTCGGGACTTCGTCTGCCGATTTGTGGAGAGCTGCTCTTTGGGAAAGAAACGTGAAGTCAATAGCGAAGAGAGAAGGGAGCGAGTGCGGCGCCAGCGAAGAGCGGTATTAGACCATCGACAACAGCAACCGTGAGGCATTACATCCACAAGGGAAGAAAAAACAACAACTCGCTTTTTCTTTTTCTTTTCCCTGCTGAAGCAAAGACGCGGAGTGTGTGGTTATCATTCTCGGAAGGAACGCTGTTGTGGGTTTCTTCTCCGCTGCGCTCTTGTCACTCTTGCTTTTCTCTTTTTCCACAGGCGTCTCTTTTACTGGTCGATACAGGTATCCTCACAGACGCGCAAAGCAGAAACGCAAAAAAAAAGGAGATAAACGGCGGCTAGTGTGCCACAGCAAGGGTGATACAGAAAGAAAATACTCCTGCTATTTTTTTTCTCTATTTTTGTCTTCCGTCTTACTTGCCTTTTTCCTCTTTTCTTTCACGACGGATTTGCCACCCCCCTCTCACCTCTTTATTATTATTATTTACTCTCCCTTTCCTCACATTGTCCCGCTGTTTTTTTTTTTTGCTGTTTTCTTTTTGCCCCCCCCCCTTCCCTCTTTCCCCTTCCAACTTTCTTCCCTCTCTCACGCTGAAGACTCCTGTTGCTCCTTATTCGCCTAACGTCTGAAGCTCACTTATCTGTCCTTCCCGCTTTTGGTTTTCGTGTGTAACTTCTATATCCATATTTATCTTTCTACACACACATATATATACGGCTATTTTCCCCTTTATTAACACAGGAAAAATACGTTGATTTGTGAACAAAGTTTCTCTGCTCTTGTCGGTTTCTTTTTTATTCCATTTTTTCTCTTTCTGACGTTGTTGACCGGACCTTCTCTATTTTGTTGTGTCTGAGTCGCTTTTCTTCCTTTTCTTCACCGCTTTGCGTTTATTTTCTCGTCTTTTTTTTGCGCTCTTGTGACTTTTAGGCGCTCTCCTATCTATTGTCTCACTTTTTTTTTTAAATCTGTGAACCAACTTGTGACGGTTGGTGTGGTAGAGTAGTCGAGGGAAAATACGTCTTTTTTTTTGTTTGTTTGCTTATTTGTTTGCTGTCCTTATTCATTTTCCCTCTGTGAGTGCGTGTGTGTGTCTGCGTGTTTCTCTCCCTCTCTTTGATCTTGTGTATGTGTGTTTGTTTATGTGTCATAATAAAGACAACTGACTTGAAGGAACAAGGAAGTCGTTTTTTTTCCCTTGGATTAATGTTTGCTGCGTTTATCTTGTCCTGACTCTCTCGTTGTTTTTCTTGTTCCTTTTTGCTTTTGCGTACATTCTCTTTCGCTACTATTCTGTCCTTTTTTTTTTCTCTAGCGTTCTTCGACGTTAACCGTAAAGCTGCTTTCAAAGACAATTTCTTTTATCTCCTCAAAAAAAAAAAGCAATCTCACACAAAAACAAGGATATCACTATCATATTGTGCGTGCCCCCTTTCTCCCTTCGTTGTTTGGTCTTCATCTTCCAGTTCCTCGTGTAGATACATATATAGCTTTTTTGCGTGTGGCCTTGGCTTCCAAAGTCGGCTGTAGCTGCGCCGTTCTCTCTCTATATTCTCTCTGCGCTGCCGCCCCCGGCCTTTTTTTTTTCTGTATTCGTTAATCCGAAACACCGCCGAGCAGAAAAAAAAAAGAAAGCTCGAAAGCCCTATTTGCGGAGAGAAGAACGCGCGCGAGGCATCGACGATTTACTTCTTACTAAATCCCACTGGTTTAATACGCTTTTCTTGCTCACTTAATTGTGCTACTCCCGACTAATATCGTCACGAGGCGTCTGAGCTGAATTGTGAGTTTTTTTTTTTGTGTGCGTGCTTTATTGTTCTGTCAGTCTTCGTTTTTATCCCCCTTGCATACCCAACACAATCACCCTCCTCCCTATCTTCCGGAAGAAAAAAAAAGAACGAAAAGTAGAACACCACCATCGGCAGCTCTCTAAAGAGAGAAGGAAAGTGTCGTGAAGCAAATAGCGCGGCAAAGGGGGAACGAGAAAGGTAGCGAGCTTAAGCTGACGCTTTGTTTCGATTTTCATTACTCGCCCGTGTGTTGTTTCCTGTCTTTGATTCCCTCAGTTGTATTCTTCCTTTTTTCTCGTTTCTACTTACCGTTCGGCGGGTTATTCTCCGTTATCTTTTTTTTTTGATCTGTGAATTACCCATCATTTAGGGAACGAAGTCTTGAGAGAAAAACACAAACCCATAAAAAAGACACAAAAAACCCACTCTCTTTTATTATCTTTTCTTTCTGGTCTCTTCCCCTGTTTTTTTTTCCCGTTGACGTTTATTGTGGTGCTTGTCTGCTGTGCTGCTGCAGGTGTCGCGTACGCTCCGAATCACGCTAAGCTTTCGCATTCTTTTTTTTTCTTTACCTTTTTTTTGAGCTGTGAGGTTGTGCTGATATACTCATATCTTTTTTTCTTGGTATGTGACTGCGTGTGATTTTGTGCGTGCACAAACCGGTCGCTCTATTCTTTTATTATTATTTTTCAGAGCTGTGCTGTTTTTCTTTTGTGTTCCTGTATTCTCTCGGTGATTTTCTAACGTGTGCGCGTTTTTTGTTTTCTGACCGCAGCGTACTTTCTCTCCCTTGTCGCTGCTTACTGCCGTTATCTCTTTTTGTTTTGCTGCTTGCTTTACTACTTTGTGTTTTTTATTTTTTTGGTGGCGGCTGCTGCGTGTACGTGGCTGCTTTTTGCTTCATCAGCTGTTTTTTTTTCGTTTCTCTTTCATTGAATTCTTGAAGACCGAAAGGCAGGCCGGAGATGATGGTGGCAGAAGTCCCAAAAGCAAAGGCTGGTGCCTTTCCTACAAATGCACCGCACGAGCCACTGCCGCCGCCACAGCCAGCAGAAGACGTGGCGCTGCGCACCATCCTGCTCGATGATGTGCCACTCCTCGACTCGCCGGAGTGGTCGAGCGATGATGAGCTCGACAACCCAACCTACAACAAGCGCTTTCGCCACAAGAAACACGAGGAGATTCGACAGCGACTGCTGCAGAAGAGACTGGAGGAGCGGGAGAGGCAGGTGCAGCTCGCGAAAGATCACAAGAGAGCACCAACACCGCAGCCGACGGCGGCAGAGGAGACGAAGACAGCAGCAGCAGCACCGTCGCAACCGGATGACAAACTACGACCTCCGCATCCCTCTAGCTGTGTGAGCTCTCACGCCGGTAGCCAACCACAGCACGCACTTGAGCGCACTAAGACGAACCGCAGCAAGCGGTCGCGTCGCTCCAACAACTCTCGCCACTCACACCGCCGCCGCGAGCACGTCAAATCCAGTACCGATACCGTGACGGACGCAGGGGAGCGTGCAAAGTCGGGGGCAGCTGCGCCTGCACCCATACCGGTGTCGGTGCCACAGCCTATTGCACCCAAAGCGGATTGTAAAGCGACGTTGGCGAAGGAGTCGGCACCGCCACCAGCCGCGTCTGCGACAACCGCCGCCGCCACCGCAGTGCGGTCCCCCACCCCAAATAAGCAGATCGCACCGGCTGCCCGAGCCGAACACGCCTCTGGCAGCTCGCCCGTGTCGCCATCGCAGACGCAGACGCCCGGGACTGTTTCCTCGTCAGCGACGCCCAGTCACAGCGGAACACCGCAGCAGGCGCAGGAGCTGTGCATACCAACATCAGGTCCCCATCCGTCTCCGGCGAAGCTCACTCAGATCAGCGCCGGCACAAGAGGCAGGAAAGCGACGACGACGTCTCCCGCCGTGGTGGCGGTGACGGCTATCTCCTCGACAGAGGTGCAGCCGCCCAAAGCCCGGGCCTCGCAGTCGCCGGCGTCGAAGTTATCTGTGGCGAAGATCGTCAAAAGCACTTTACCAATGCGCAGCACCACGGAACCGGCCTCGACGTCTCCGTCCTCCTCTATGAATGTGGCAGCTGCCACCGCAGTGCCGCCTGCCCCTTCACGACAAGTAGAGACGAGGGCAGCTGCACCGCCACACGGCTCCTCCCCAACGAAGGTTCTCGCCACCCCCACTGTCGCACACTCCGGTGGTGGTGCTGGGGCATCCGCTAAGCTAGCGAGCGCGTCTAATTTCGATGATCTGGCTTCCATGCTGGAGGGGCTCGACCGCACACACACGTATATTGAGCTCGAGTCTTCTGCCAACGAAGTCCGTGAGAAGCTGGTTGACACCCGTGGGGCGGCGCAGAGGAGCGAGGAGGCGCCCAGCTGCCTCACCACATCTCAGAGTCCAGGGAAAACTTCTAAGGTCATTTTACCCCCTAGTCCTCCGCTATTCCCCGATGAGCTGCAGGAAGGGCATCAACGTAGCAGTGGGGCCACCACGACCACGGCATCGGTGACCACAGTACATCATCAGCATGTGCGGGGTGACCGATACCCTGCGGCGGCGGTCAGACCGGCTTCGCGAGTAGAGCGGACAAGCCGGCCTGGCAGTCGCCTTCAATCCACATGTGACAAGCACCTGCGCCAGTCTGACGTGTACACGCTGAGCAGGATGCAAAGCTACTACCAGTACCTGATAGGCGACGCGCCACAGGTGGACGGGACGGCAGAACATACTGCAGCAGTCGCAGCGAACACAGCGCACGGCAGGAGCCACAAGGTTGCAGATGCCAGTCGCCGCCTTGATGCCTCCACTGCCGCAGCACGCGCCGCTGCCGAGCTGCCAGGCAGCACTCAACACTCCGCTACCACCACCATGACTGAGCAGGTCATCGAGGAGTGGGACCGGAATGGGGGTTCCTTTCAATCGCGTAATGGGAACTACTACACCCACAGCGGCGGGCATTACGAATACATCGGCAACGACATTTCGCAGACCAGCAACAGCAGTAGGGGTAGCGGCAGCAGCGGGTATGAGGAAAGCGACGGCCACGATTCAGGGTCGTGGAGCACTGCACAGAGCTACGCGAGCGCTGGCACCGATTTGGACCACATCCTGGAATACCACTCCTCTTACTACCGTGATTGGATGAAGCTAGCGGACAGCCCGACGTCGCGGGAGACCTTCAGCGCAGCAGGCGACGCAGAAAGAAACTCCGAGGCAGACGCGCTCACGAAGTCGGACGGCGGACGTGCATCGCGTCGCGGGGCACCGGCCGTGCACTTTCACGGGGCCACCGACGAGCAGCTATCCAAACCAGCCTCGAAGGAATCGACGGGCTCGACGCGCAGCAGCACCTTGTCCAGTCTGCATCCGGTGCACAACATGTACGACTCGGAAGAGGAGACGGTGCCTCGCACAGCGACGCCGCCGATGTACTCATTTTACACCAGCTTCCAAGCCCACGCCGAAGCGGAGCGTAAGAAAGCTGATGAGTGGGCGCGGATGTCAGGAGCCAACTTGGGTAAGGACCCGTACTTACTCGGTGTGGAGGACTACGTGACGATGGCGACGAACACCGCAGCCACCGCGGCGCCGGAGATGGACGCAGCAGCGGCAGCGACCGGGACCACAAAGCTGCCGCCTATCCTGGGTAGCAACGACCGACGAGCAAGTGGCCCGACAAGCGGGCAGCCGTTACCACGGCGTGGGAATTCGTCGTCCACGGTCGACGACAACGACCCGTGGGCCTACCACCGCGCGAAGCGAGAGTCGTGGCCCTCGATCACCAGGCCTGGCGCGGGTCCCGCTGCCGCCACTCGCACGAAATCGTCGTCGATGATCTCCGCCGAGTACTCCGTGCTGTCTTTCAAGCGGGGGCTTTTTGCGCAGCACGAGAGCAAGCCGGCGAAACCGACAGCCGCGCCAGCACTCGCGACCGCGGCTGCCCAGCCGCAACAACCGCCCCAGAGCACCACCGCCACTGCAGCAGCAGTGCGAGTGCTCTCACTGGAGGGTTCCCTGCCGCCTTCTCGGCTCCAACCACAGCCCGCCGTCCCACCCGTCGCGCTGGGCATAAAGCCAGTCTCGCTGGACGACTTCAGTTCTCAGACCACCAACGACAGCAAGTCATTCGACTTGCTCTCCCCGATATCACGCAAAACCACCGCGCCACCGGAAGGGCTTGCGCTGACCACGACGGAGGAGGAGGAAGGAGAGGAGGCGGCGGGGACGCACAACGCGGTGCTGCCGACACACCTGATGGAGCGGCAGGTGCGACAGAGTCAGCAGCAGGCACTCTTTTCCTTTGCGGGTCTGCAGTACCACCCACCAGCTGCCTTTCATCAAAAGAAGGCATCAGCAGCGGCTGCAGCACCGGCCCCTGCGTCGGCGCCAGGAGCTTCTGCTCCGCCACTGGGCGCCACTTCTGCAGCACCCCCGGCAGCAGAAGAAGCAAGTGGGCAGACCAGCGCCTCGCCCACACGCAACCCCGGCCCACTTACTAAGCCGGTGTCACCATCAGCTGCACGAACACCACCTTCCTCTGTACTACAAGCTGTGTCGGAAAGGCTCGGCGAGGCCGAAGTCGCTGCGACTGCGACCGGAAAAGAAGTGCGGCGGAAGTCTAGCTCAACGAAAGGGTTCACACGACCGTTGCCTCCCTCTTACCACGCTGACACGCACTCCGACCGCAGTCCCTCGCCCGCTCTCGACGTAGAAGAGGCACCCCTTCCACAGCCGCCCTCGCACTCAACGAAAGCGACCC
The DNA here is from genome assembly GCA_900240985.1 of Crithidia bombi. Classification (NCBI taxonomy): domain Eukaryota; phylum Euglenozoa; class Kinetoplastea; order Trypanosomatida; family Trypanosomatidae; genus Crithidia; species Crithidia bombi. Next base: position 255,404 of record OESO01000073.1, read on the forward strand.
ACACCAAGAAGGCAAACACGCAGGCAGTGCTCCGCACTCAGTCACCACACGACATGTACCTGCCCATCGCCGGCGCTGAGGTGGAGCACTTCCGCAGTCTGTTTGGTAGTGCCTATCTTACGGAGGTGTACACGAGCAGCCTGCGCTTGCTGGCGAATGGCCGTCGGCCAGAGACGGACACAGCAACCGCTGAGGACGGCATCGCAGCCGCTGGCGCCACCGCTCCTGCTTCCGGTGATGGCTGGGTTGGAAGGGCGGCGCCGAACGAGAGCGTCGCCGCGACGAGGGACAGCACCACCGCGGGCGCACTACCAGCTGCGGCAACAGCGCCACGATCGCACGTACCTGCGCCGCCTACTGCGCAACGCTGGGCTGAGCTGCACTCCCGCGGCAGCAACAACTCCGCCCCCGCGGCAGAGGCCTTCATCCACGTCCTGTCTACGCAGCCCAGCACGCTGTCCTTTGGCGGTCCAACACTCTCCCGTGTCTCCCTCGAGGACAGTGCGGTGTTGTCGAAGTCCACCATTGCCACGACAACGATGACAACCGGCCGATCACCGCGCCACCGCTACCGACGGCGCCACCTGGCCGCGCGCATCGAGGGTCTTGTAGAGGAGGTGACGATGCGCGGCAGTTTTCTCAGCACCGACGGTGCACCGCCCTCGCCGGTGCGTGTGGCAGCGCAGGCCAGCAGCGGCCGCGCCTCCGACTCATGCCACACGTGGGACGGCATCGCCGCCTCGCAGATCACCGGACGCCTGCCGTCGTCGGAGGAGAGCAGCAGCCGTGTTCTCGGTGCGGCGGGCACCGGCCACGGCAGCAGCAGCGTCGTGGTGGTGCCGGTGCGGAGCGGCAGCAGCTTTGTGCGCATGACAACCGCACCGGTGTTGCCCTCTTCGTCGCCGTCGCAGCTGCACTGCGGCGCTGGCTCCACGATGGCGCCGAGAGGGAACTTGGTGGAAGAAAGGGGCTCCTCCGCCACCGCCACCCCCGGCAGCGGAGCGAGGCCGGCGGCGCGTGCTGCGGGGGTGGCTCAGCTCTCGGTAACGGCACTGGTGAGACAGCTGGAAGCGAACATGCTCACCGCGGGAGCCTCGCCCCTCACCCCCTCGCCCAACAGCACGAGGTCACGGCGGCCACCACTGGTCGGGCATCCCGCCTCCCTCAAGTTTTCTTCCTCCGCAAAAAACAGCGTCGACGGCGGTCCAACTGGGAGCCACGCAGCAAGCACCGTCGAGGAGACCAACAACAGCAATAGCATCAGTAACATCAACAACAGCTTCTGCGTCAGCAAGATTAACAGCGTCCCCGTCTCCGAGCAAAGCAGAAGCGGCCCCGCGGCGGCGTTTGCTGGGGCCTCCGCGGGGGTGGCGTTCGAACTCGGTGCTCCGATGAACCTTGCAGCCGTGTCAAAGCGGATGACAGTGTCGCCTGCACCAATGCCCACAGCACACCTCGGTGGTGCCGCCGAGACGAGGTGTACTGCCAGCTACAGCGCGACCCCCGTGGCCACCAGCCGAGTCTGCGACAGCCCTGGCCACCGCCCGAACGACGGCAACACACCGCACCACAGCAGGTCCACCCACGACGCGTGGAATGAGCGTATCATGGGACATGAAAAGGCGGTGCCGCCGCCGCAACCACCATCAGAGCCGTCCCAGTCCGCGGTACCGCGACTGACGATGGAGGCCTTGCTGCGCCAGCAGCAGCTGCAGCAGCAACAACAGCAGGAAAAGGGCATTGTGCGCGATCCACAGCTCTCGCCTTCGTCACCGCGCCTTCCGCACAACGTTGATTCCTCGCGACGGCCACGACCACCGAAACGGCAGGGCAACATCACAGGACCTTCAACGGACTGTCGCACAACGGAGGACCTGCTGACGTGCATTACGGTTCTGGACGATGCGCGAGGGTGGCGAGACGGACCGGACTCCTCGATTGTGTTGGCGCAGGACACGAGTTTGTCAAGGAGGCATCCGGCATTTGGGGTACCGAAGCACACCTATTGAGCTTCGTGCAGAACAACATGGCACGATCAACGCCTCAAGCATGGAGTGCACAGAGGAAGGTGGCTAAAGAAGGGAGGCTGTTGTTGTAGTGTTGGTGTTTACATCATCAGAAGATCCAGCTGCAGCACCCGTCTCCCCTAACTGTGCACCTGTAAAAAGTACTGGAGAAGGTTTGAGTATATGTGCATTGGTGAAAGCGCGCTTCCGCGCGCTTTTGGGGTGAAGGCCATTTTGGCACATATAGACGTCCTTTCCACATCGCGATGTCCTGATGCGGTGGTGTCACCAAGGATCTGGGGAGGTTAAAGAGCTTCCCGTAGGCCTACTCATGCATTTTTTTTTTATGTATGTGCACGTGTGTGTGTGGTGTGTATGTGTGTATGTGTGCGTATGTGTGCCGTTGTTCGCTCTTTGTTTTTCTTTCTCGGTGCTGCTTCTCCCGCTGCGGTGTCTTTTCTGGATTCATTCCCTTTGCATATGTGTGCTTTTTTTTTTCTCGCTGCGTCAAACGCGTCGGCGAGGGAGCGCCGCGTGACCACCGTGTTTACCTGCACTACCCTATGATCTCTCGCTCCCGGAGGCATTGCTCGCCTTTTCGTTTTTGCTTTTTGTTCGTGCTTTTCTTTGTTCTTTTTATACAAGCTCATCGTATGTGATTCCCTTCCTTTCCTGTTGCTGCTGTAGTGCATTCTCTTCTTTTTTTGTTGCTTTTTCGCATGTGCACATGCTCGTGTTAACACAGACGCACGCAAAAGGCTGAAGGAAAAGACAAAGGTGTTTTGCGAAACAGAGTCCTGACGACCAGCGGACACGCTGAGTGTGTCATGTGATTCCTGTACTGGCCACTTCTGCTAGCGTTATTGAGGAAGGAGAGTTCTACACACTTTTTTTTCAAGGAGAGGTGATTTACCATATTGTTTTAAGTGTTTTTTTTCGGTTTTCACTTCTGCTTGGCCGTTCTTCCCTCTTTTGAAGCACTGCTAACTTTGCTTTTCATGCTGAAGCGTGTAGTGTTCTTTTCCTGTTATTACTGCGTTTTTTGTTCCAGTTTATTTGTGTGCTCATTGGCGAATGTGGCGTAGACGCCTCTTTAGTAGTGCTGCTAAGAACACAGAAGAAAACAAAAGAAAGGAAAAACAACAACAACAGATAGGCACTCATGCTGATTCTTCTGCGTTCTCCCTTAAAGAGGAGGGGAAGGGAGGGGAATAGCAACAGTGAGCTGCAGGTGGTTGCCATCTGCTCGCCGTTTATGGTCTGTGTTGTGCAGAAAGATCCGCGTCACGGGCGGAGTGCGCAATAAACCGACGTTTACTGTTTTTTGTTGGTAACCCTGCGCCTTCCTCTTATCCCGAAAGAAAGCCTGGAGCGATGGTACAATAGTTCTCACAGTTGCACGAACATCAGCATCTCTCTCTGTGTTCGTGTTCGGCGTATTCACGCTGAACTTTTTTTTTTGGCATTCGGTTTTCTGTTTTCGCAAGTGGTTCACACGTCCTCTGTCTTCTTCCTTCCCTTCTCTCTTATTTTGTTGTGACGTTTTTTTTTTTGTTTTAATAATGCTGATCTGGCACGCTCTTGCAGCAGCGCTGTCGGGTATGACTGGCCGCACAACACACGTGCTGGCTGCATCGTTTGCCGAATCTTCTATTCTTCTATTCCGCGAATATACCAGCGCCCTATACACTCTGTGCGTTTAACCCACCATATAATACTCGGTGAGTTTTTTTTTTGTTGGTTTGTTTTGAGGTCTCACTCTCTTCTGTTGTTACGTCGAGTGCCCTCCTTATTGTCTCTTTTCTTTTTGTTGGTGCTCTACCAGCTTAGGTTTTAATGAAGTGCATTTGGCTTGCTGTGATTATTACTGATCATTCAACTTTGACCTTCCCGTTCCACACCGCTTCGGTATTTTGTTCCCTTTCTTTCCTTCTCTCCTTCCTCAAGTAGTCGTAGACGTACTCTAAGTGACGCACAACAACGTTTTTCTTTTTCTTTTCGTTGTGGCTTTACACTGGTGCCTCAACAGAGGTAACTCGCCGAGCCGGTTTTTTTTTTTTCATCTCCCCAGTAGGAAGTGGAATAGATCGAGAAAGAGAGAGCTGAGGATACTATACAAACCGCTTCGTGTCGTGGTTCGTGACCTTCCCTTATTCGTTGAAGAAGTGCTCTGCGTTCCCGCGTTGTCGCTTTGTGTGTACGCTTGCAGCTTATCTCCCTATAGCTATTGATTTCTGTCGTTAAAAACCTCCTGCTTGTATACAACACCGTCACTTCATCTCTGCATCTTTTTTTTTTGTTGTCGTTATTTCTGTTCTTTCCTTTTGATTAGTGTGCAAGACGCGAGTTGAACGGTGAGTTTTAGTGTTGCTGCTGTTTTTTCTTTTTCCGTGTTTTTCTTTGTTTTCTGATTTCTGCTACAAAACTGGCAAGGACACTTTCCCCTGTCGACGCTGTGTGCAGCTTCGTATTCCAGCTGGGAGAAAAACACTCGCCTTTCTTTTCCAGCAACCTCCGCAACGACGACGGCACCACCACCACCACCAGCAAAAAAACTAACCGTTTTTTCTTCTCTTCAGTGAGAGGGAAAAGGACAAGACAGCCTCCCGAGGTCATCAGTGCACTGTTGTGGGTGTACTTTTTTTTTGTTACCTGCGAAGGCTAATCAGATTATCAAAGACTTCTTTTTCTTTCTCAGTTCCCATCTTTCTCCTGTCGGCAATCACCACTTTTTTTTTGTATGTGATTGTGTGTCCTGTTCTTCCTCCCACGCTCACTTTTCTAACTCTTTTTTTTTGGTCTGTGATTTGTTTCTTCTCCATCTCCTTTTGTTGTGTTGCGTCTCACTAGCGTTATCAAAACACACCTCCCAAAACAGCGTAACACCATTGTTGCTTCTCAAGCCGGTGCGTCGGAGAACTAAAGGGAAAAACAAAAAAAAACTGAGGGAGGAGAGTGTGTGTGTGTGTGCGGCACCATATTAGGTGAGTTCTTTGTCCCCGGCGCTACAAACACCGCTTTTTTTGTGTACATACCTCTCTCTTCGTGTTTCTGCATAAATCTGTTTTTCTTTTCATCTGCGTGTTTTACCTGTTCTTCATAGTCACCCACTTACTAATCTATTGTTCTCTTTTATTTACTGATCACGTTATTATCACCATTATTTGTTTCAGTTTATTTTCCTGCCTTCTTTCAAGTTTGAGTTTTCTGGTTTCTATCTTCGCTAGGCCTCTTTCCTTACTTGGTGTCGGTATTGTCTTCTTTTTTTTTCTTGACCTTCTCGATAATCTGTCTCCTGTGTCTCACTTTCTCACCCATCACTGTAATACGAAGTTGACATCGCAACCCCCTCCCTCTTTCCCCCTTCGCTATTTTCTAACATATTGTGTCATAACTGCATTTACGTGGCACTGCTGCCTCCCCTTTCTTTTTCCCTTTTGCTTGTAGTTATCAGCCGCCTCATTGAAATTCCAACGCTGTTGAGGTGCAGTCTGTGGCGAAAGAAGAAAAAGTTCGGCTTTAGTAACGTCGCGGTGGTGACCATAGAACCGTCGCTACTGGATCCAAAACAAAGAACGAAAGGAAAAAAAGCGACTGTATATATATATATTATTTGTTTTTGTAGGTATCAGAGCCATGATGCGACCAGTGCTGCAGCGACGGCCGCGACGCGGGGCTGACTTTGTCCTGCCGGACGTCCCCATGCTCGACTCACCGGACTGGAGTGACGAGGACACTCCTGCGAGACGCAACGCCTCTCCCCCGCAAGTCTGCGCTGCTGCTGCTGCTGCCGCCGCTGCGCGTGCTGGCAATACACCGTTGATGCTGCACCCCGGTATGGTCGCACCGAACGGCAATGCCTACTACAGCCCCGTTGGTATGCCGCGTGGGGTGATGCCGCCGCAGCCGCAGCCACTGAATGGAATGCGGTATCCTAGCCCAGGTCTTCCACGAGCCTCGCCTGCATTGGAACAACAGCAGCGGCGGACACCGCAGCCGCGGAGGGTGGGCAGGTATGGCAGAAGCGGCGGCCGCCCAGAGTATCGCACCTATGGTGGTGGTTGTGATGGCAGCCATGGCGTCAAAGCAGACTCTCGCAGCATGCCGGCCTCAGTAGAGGTGAAAGGGGGAAGTCACGCTGCACGACAGCGGAATCAGGAAAAAGACGAAGGGATGGACAGCGAGGGCGGTGACGAGTGCAATTATGATTTGCAGGGCGGCATCGGTGACGAGGTAAGTCGTGAGCGACTCTCACCATCGCACGTGGCGATGGGATCCTTTGCAGCGACCACGGTCGACCCCCACACGCACTTCGCCGGCGGCAGCCTTTTCGTGTCACGTCAGCGCGACGACGACAGCGACGAGGCTGCGGAGGGCGTCAGCCTGGGCAGTGGCACGGTGGTGCGCCGCTTCTCCGATGACAACAACAATAGCAGCACCGACTCAGACAGCGGACAGGAAGTGGAGTCGTCACACCGGCCGCTCAGACGTCGCGCTGACGCCGAGAGTGTCGTGGCGCCGTCCTACGCGGTGGGCTTGGGTCATCCAGCTGACCACAAAGGGGTAACTGACGAGCAGCGGAAGCCTTCGCTCTTCCTGGTGTCTGCCGCCAACAGTGGCCATCCCAACAATAACGTCAACAACGATGCCAGCACACACCGCATCAGAAACATCTCTGCTGCCCCCTCCGTGTTTGATCGACTTATGGAGGCTGAGGAGGACGGCGACGAGTCGCTGGTGGACCGCCTCGGCCTTGGCACCTCGACTGTTTTTGTTGGACCGCAAAGCGTCCGCCTCGAGCGTTCCACCGGGCCACTCATGTACACGTACGAAGGGGGAGGCATTTATAATCAACAACCACAACAAGAATCGTCTCCGCAAACGCAGCACGGCGCGTCAGATGCACCTAGCACCGACGGCACAAGCGGGGCCCACACCGCGGTGGTTCATCACCACGGCACCTTCCTGCTGTCCACCGAGGACGCCCATCAGCCGGGTACGGCGGCGTCGACGACATCACCTGTGGGTCACGCCAGCGTCTACTCAACCTTTGTGAGTAACAGTGCACACTCGCCCCTGCAGCAGACCGCCTTGTCACCTGTGCATTGGCCGCTCATGCACGCTACAAAGACAACCAGCAGTGCAGACCGGGAGGGCAGTGGCCGTCGCCGGCGCAGCCTCGTCCCCACCGTATCCGACTTGCGAAGTCACTCTCTCGACGGCAACCCATCTACTGCGTCTAACAACGACTATGACCTCATGCGCGACACTGGGAGTGTCGTGCCGCTGCCGGCCGTTCCAAAGTCTGCTCGGCACCCCAGCAGCAGCCGTTCCATCTTAAGCGGTGACGAAAGTGAGGAGGAGCGCTACGAACAGATACAGCAATCACGCTTCTTTCGGTCTCTTAATTCCCGTCTTACTCTGCGGAAGGCGGCGGAGATGGAGGCAACTCGTGCGAGCGCCTGCTCCGCCAGCACGACGTGGCAGGGAGCCGCTGGTGGCGCGGCTGGGGGTAGTGCGGGTGGCGAGGACGACGTTGTTGTCTTCTCACCCAGCTGTCTCGCCAGCAGGGAGAGGCTGTGCTCTGCCCGTGGAGGGCGGGCCACGTCGGTCGGCATCAGCGCCCCTTCTTCTGCCACTCCGAACACAGACCGCCTGAACTTTCGTAACCGCATTGTCTCCCGACAGCAGCAGCAGCAGCAGCAGCAGCAGCAGCAGCAAGGCCAACCAGTGCAGTCGCTCTCGCGCTTTCCAGCGACGTGTGCGACCTCCACCCCCTCTGCGAAGCCCGACAGCGGCAGCGGCGTGTACGCCCTCGTCTCCGCGATGGACACAACCACACAAAAAGGCGGAGCTACCACTACCACTGCATCGACAACAGAGGCGGAGTGCAACTCGAGCGGAGCGGCTGGGAAGCCCACCACAGCACCTAGCACGCTCAGCACAGGCACAATGGGTGGGTACGACGGGGATGAGTACTGCCTGCTATACTGGGCAAGCTCCCCCACAGGCACGCGGCGTACCTCCGCCGTGTCCGTCGAAGACCCGAGTGAGACTGCGGCAGGGGCAAGAGGAGCGCGCTGGCCATCGCCGTCAAACGCCGGCGGTAATGGAGGCCGCAGCGCCGCCGTGCCCCTGTCGCTGCAGCCCGCGCTCATTGCCATGCCACGCCGGTCGATGAGCGCCGTCACCGTTGTGTCACCGTCGGATCAGAATGCCGTTAGTTTCTCGCACCCGACGCCGGGCAACACCGCGCCGCCGTTGCCGCTGCCCCCTCCACCGCCTCCACAGCAGCAGCAGCAAATGGCCCCGTTCGCGGTGGGGAATAGCCCTTCATTCTCGTTGGGGGTGGGCGACATCCCGTCACCACCCGCGCCGGCGTCTGCCCCCGTCCCCCGGCCCAGCGGCGTTTCTGCAGATCAACGAGTTACGGACGACAGCGACGGCGTGCAGTGGACGCCGAACGACGACATCTTTGCCTTCCACACCGCTGGATACAGTCCCACGGTGGGTCGTCGGGTGAGTTCGCCTTCCATCTCGTCCCAGGGGCCGCATCGACCACCGTCCTTCTCTGGTTATCGCATCAACGACTACTTTTTGCTGAACAGCTTCCGCAGCAATACTGCGCCACCGCCGCCGCCTCCGTCGGAGCGAGGGGAGAGTAACAAGCTTGCGAACGGCACGGGTGGCGGCTACTTTATGGCTCCGATGACGGCTGTCATGACAAACGGCAGCAACAGCACGAGTGACGTCATTGCGCCTGCGAATACAGCCCGCACCGGTCCCGCGCCGGGTATTCAGCAGAAGCGGCTGAGCGGCAAGAGCAACGACGGCAGTGGGGGCCAGGAAAAGATGCAACGACTGCCGTCGTCTGCACCGCTGCCGATGGAGGCCGTCGCTGTCGTGGCCCGCTCTCCACGTGTGCCATCAAAAAAGGCTTCAGGCATCAGCGTCGACGCTCTGCGCGGGCTGGAGGATTACGGCTTCCCTGTCGACTTGGAGCACCACAGCAATTCCTCCGACTACTACTACGGTATGTACTAAGACGGCGAGGGTACGGCTCCCTTCCGCCTGTGACGGCAACGCTGATCAGCAGCGCGCCATGCAGCAGTGCACCACCGCGGCTGCCGCACTCCCGGACATTGTGAGTCACGGCGACGACACCGCGTCCATCGGTGTGGTAGAGAAGCGTGGCATCATCGAGAGTGGTAATTCAACCCCTGTGGAAAGGCAGGACATCGTAGCCAGTGGCTGTCCTCGTCTACCGATGAGTACTCGCCCTACTTCTATCATAATCTGTACCACTATCAGCCCAACAAGCAACCGTGTGCGCGTGCGTTGTCTACGTCGCCAGGGGTGGCGGGATTAGGGGGTAAGCGAAAGTACTCGCCGCGAGGGGTGAAGAGAGCAAAGAGTGGAACGTCTCCTGTGGTGATGGCACCACGACGACGATCGGAGCTGCTGCCGTCCTTTTACCCCACTGTATCCAATCGAGAGTGCCGTACACACGGAGCTGCCGGCGTCGTCGATGCAAGAGCGCCCGTAGATTGGCTCATGAAACACACACACACACACACACTGAGAGAGAGAGAGAATGGATGACGATTAGCTTCGCTCGCAGAGAAAGCACAGCACCAGATTTGCTCCTCAGGGTCCGGTGTATGCTGTTTGAGCAGGATGCATGTTAGAGATAGGAGAACGTTATAGAAGGCACATCGTCTACAAAAGGCTCTCTAATAAAGTAATATAAAGAGAAATGGGAATGCAAGCATGCACTGACACGCCATTCATCTGTGGGGAAGCAGAAGATGAGTGTTGTCTCCTTTTTCTGCTTTTTTGTGCCTTTTTTTTCTGATTCTCCTTTAATAATGGTGCAGCGGTGATGGTGCACCGTTTCTTGACGTGGATCGCTTAAAAAGAAAATGTGGTCCTTAGTTTTGTTGTTCTTTTACATATGGAGTGGTGTGTCTTCCATCTTCCACCCTGCTGCGTCTCTTCTTCCAGAGACACCAGCTTCACCGGCTTTTGCGGACTTATAAGGAGGGCAAAGAGAGACCCAGACTCACACATACTCACGTAACCACAAACACACACTCACAAAAAGACAGTGTCGGTTTCTTTCTGAGCCTCAAGGCCCCCCCTCTCTCTTGACTTCTCTCTTCCTCTCGCCAAGGTGTCGTTCTGTTTCACCGGTTTGCATTTTAAAAAGTATATCCCTTCTCTCCCTCTCCCTCCTCTTAAGGCTGGGGCGCTTCAGTTTCAATAATAAGAACAATAATGATAACAATAACAATAATAATAATAATATATAGTAGCGGTGATTACAGCAGCAACGTGTGAAGGAAGGGAGAAGGTAAGTGTGAGAAAGGGGGACGGGTTAAATTAGGTGAAGTGGAGGACCTGCTTCGTAAATAGAAGGAAACACTGACTATCAATGCTGCTTTGCCATTCCTCGCATCAAAAGTGGTTTGTGCCTTTCATGACACGATCTTTCTTCGCTCTTGTCCAGCTCTATTTTGTAGCTATTTCTGTGTTGGAAGTGCCGATCCATTCAGCTATCGATCCGCTTATACTGTTCCGTCTATATATGTTTGTCATTCAGCTCACAGTTGCAGCTTTGGCGTAAAATATCCTTGTTTTTGGTATTTTTGATCTTTCTGCTCCCCACGTCTGTACTCTTTCAGCGGTGACAGGGGCTTTTCTCTGGGCTACTGGCGCTCTCTGCGGGTTTGTTCCTTTCCATGCCTTCCACGTTTCTCAGTTGCTTTCATGGTCTGTTTATGGTTTCCATACCCCCTTTTTTTGCCTCGTGTTATTCCTGGAATATGTGTGAACGAGTGTGCCCTCCCTTTTCTTTTTCCCCTTTCTCTTCGTGTTTGTGTCGTCAGCTGCGTGCTTTTCAGGCAGCTGGAGGTTTTCTCTGTTTTTTTTTTTGTGTTGCAGTTTCCCCTTTCCATACGTTATAGGATGATTTTACAGCTGTTTCGCCATCGTTTAACATCTACGCAGGGCCTCATCCCACAGATAGGCAAAAAGAGAAGAGATACCGTAATAAAGGTGCTCATCTTTTTTTTTTTGAGAGTTTGGCTTCGAAGTGGGCTGCTTGTCTGTTTGTGTGTTCGTGTGCGTTGGTGCTTTTTCTTTTCCTTCCTAGTTGCAGCCCCCTGGTTTGACCTTCTGTGTTACGTTTGTTCTCTTTTCATGTGATGTTTTGCGATATTTCTTGTTCATCTGGTGTTTTCCTCTTCTTTTCTTCCCCTTTCTTTGTTCTTCTTTAGAATTCACTCCGCTGCTCCCCTTTCTGTTTTTTACTTGTGCATCTACGTGTGCGTGCGTGTTTTCAATGCTATGTAGGAGTGGGTGTGTGCGCTTGCGTTCTAGACTACACGGCCCTTCTTGCACAGCGGTGACACTGCTCAATTGTTGTGGTGCAAGCTGCGTATGTACACCTAGTCTTACTGCGGCTGTGTGAGACACGCATTTTGCAGCGTCAACGAAGCATGATCTTCTCCGTTTCTCGTCCTTGTGTCCACGTTCCTACTGTGCTATCCTGCTACTAATTTCTCCTTGTATCAGGGCTTCTTCTCATTTTCTTTTTATGTGCGCTTTCCTTTCCCTCTCTTTGTCTTTCATGCCGGAGGAAAGGGTACTTCGTCGGATGGTGTGACCTTTGGTTTGTTTTGCGACTGTACGCGAATTCGACGAACCACAGAGGGGCGTGAGATGACATACACACACACACACACACACACACACACACACACACACGCGTGGATGCGCCGCGGTGGCGAATAGTGTTTTTACTATCTCTTACTTTCTTCATGCTCTTCCCCTACCCTCCGGGTCAATGTTCTTTTTTTTTGTTTTCTTGTAAAAGAATAGGTTTGTGCTGTTCTCTTCGTAGTTTCCTGTTTTTTTTTTCTTTTGACAATGCTGCTGCTGTTGCTGCTGTTGTTGTTCCTGGCGTTCTCCAACTCAGCTCAGGGCTAGGCTGGCTTCGCTCCTCGCCTTTTTTGTGAGGTCTCTTCATTGACGACTCTCTTTTTTTTCTAGTTTTGTTTTATGACTATCACCAACCATCGCCCTTCTTTTCACTTCTCTTCTTTTTTTCTCTACTAAATCTCTTTTCTCTTTCTTTTGGGTTTCCTCCCTGTTGCTTCTACCGATACGGTACATTAGAGTCAGTATGCCTGGTAAGACGAATAAGCAAAACAAAAGCGGAGTCCAGCTTTGCTGGACAGAAAGGGTGTCGAACGCCAGCGCGCTTTTCCACTTTTCTGCTCACGCGCGCGGACAAAGAGAGGCAACGTGTTAAGAGAAGAAAAGGAGGCCTGTGGGACACCCCCATCGAGGATTCTAGGAGGTGAATTCGTCAGCCAGTGCTAGGCGCTAGACATGCAACTATGCTTGCTCTCTGTGCTCTGATCTCGCCTCCCCTCCTTTTTCCTTTTCTTATTTTTCTCGCCTTGTGCATCCTGCACAACGCGAAACACTCCAATGTCTTTTCCCCCTCTTCTCGTCTTCTTAAATCTCTTTTTGCTTATCTCCGCAAACCGTGATGTGACGCCCAAGATAGTCCGCAGCGAGAGTACTGAGCGAGCGACTAGACATTTCTAAAAAAAAAAGAGCGAAAAGAAGAGGTGTTTCGTGCTTTTTTTTCTTTTTTTTTCTGTCCTCTATTCTTGTCTTTCGTGCTGAAGAGTTTTTGTCAATATTGCTCATCTGTATACGGTTCTTTTTTCATCAGAACTCCTATTCTACCCGTATACACGTTCACGCAAAGACACGTGTACACACGAGCACACGCATCTCGTGCTCACCGCTCTTTGCAATTCCTCCTCTGCCTCTTTTCAGATAGAAGCGTTTCGATACTAGAGGAGAAAGAGGAGAAAAGAGAGGTGAACGGCTCTCTCTCTCTTGAACTGAAGGACAGTAGCGGTGGTGCAGAACGATTCTATTCACTACAGAGTACCTTGGAACCCCCGAAGTGTCTGGGTGAGAAAGAGAAAGAGAGAGCGACAATCACAGTGAAGGAGTGATGCCGTCCGCTAAGGAGGTTGCCGATGCGCGCGCCTACGCCCAGGCGTTGGCCGAGGCGGGCGACAAGAAAAAGCCGCAGAACATCAGCGAAGCAGAGCTGAACGAGCTCGACACGCTGAGCAACGACCAACTCCGCACACGGGCACGCAACCTGCACCAGGAAACGCAGACCCTTCGCAGCTTGGAGAACCGTTCGAAGCACGAGCTTATCCAGCTGAAGCGCGAGGTGGAGATGGGCAACAAGCGTGTGAAAGACAACAACCGTCTCCCTTACCTTGTAGCCAGCATCGCCGAGGTGCTCGACCTCAGCGACGACGACGACGAAGCCGAGGAGCTCGCCGTCGGCCGCAAGAAGCCGGAGCGGAAGCAAAAAAGCGCCGTCGTCAAGACCACGAACCGCCACACAGTTTTCCTGCCCGTGGTGGGCTTGGTGGACGCTGAGAAGCTCTCACCGGAGGATTTGGTCGGGGTGAACAAGGACACCTTCCTTGTGCTGGACACCTTGCCACCGGACTACGACAGCCGTGTCAAGGCGATGGAGGTTGATGAGAAGCCGAAGGAGAAGTACACGGATGTCGGTGGGCTGGACAAGCAGATCAACGAGCTGATTGAAGCGGTTGTGATGCCCATCACACACAAGGAGCAGTTTGAGAAGATCGGCATTCAACCTCCGAAGGGCGTGTTGCTGTACGGTTCCCCGGGCACGGGCAAGACGATGCTGGCCCGCGCGTGTGCCGCGGCGACCGACGCGTGTTTTCTGCGTCTGGCGGGTCCGCAGCTGGTGCAGATGTTCATCGGTGATGGCGCGCGTATCGTGCGCGACGCCTTTGCGATGGCCAAAAAGAAGGCACCCTCCATCATCTTCATTGACGAGCTGGATGCCGTCGGATCGAGGCGGTCTGACGAGGGGAAGCACGGGAGCCGCGAAGTGCAGCGCACAATGCTAGAGCTGCTGTCGCAGCTGGATGGGTTTGGCAGCAGCGATGATGTGAAGGTGATCGCCGCGACCAACCGCATTGACGTGCTGGACCCTGCCCTGCTGCGCAGCGGTCGTCTCGACCGTAAGGTGGAGTTCCCGATGCCAGACGAAGAGTCGCGGGCGAGCATTCTAGAAATTCACTCTCGCCGCATGAACCTTGACACGGACGTGAATTTCAAGGAGCTGGCACGCTGCACAGACGACATGAACGGTGCCCAGCTGAAGGCGGTGTGCGTGGAGGCCGGCATGCTGGCGCTGCGCCACGACCGCACCTACGTGGCCCACGAGGATTTTGTGGAGGGCATCGCCGCGGTGCAGGCACGCAAGAAGACAAACCTAAACTACTATGCGTAAGGGATGAGTTTTTTTTTTTTTGCTGAGTGCACACGTGCGTGGGCGACAAGAAGAAAAGCTGAGGAGGGGTGATGGCGGGAGTGGAAACGGTGGCAGTGGTGGGGGAAGGGAGCAAGCGCCACGGCCTAAGACGATAGAGGGGGACTCAAACTCACTCACAAAAAGAAAAGTAGGAGTCAGTGGGCAGAGAATGACTGCTGCTGTAGGCTGAACCGCAGCAGCTTTTTGTTCATTGTGTGATGTTGCAGCCACCAGCTGTAACCCGATTTCTCTCTTTCGCTGTTTGTGTTGTGCTTCCGAGGTGTAACGAATTGTGCGCAGTGAAAACGTGCTTTCCCTCTATACATATCGTTTTCATTTGCACATGGCCACCTTCTCTCCCCTCCCCCGTACCCCTCGCCATCGCCTGTGTCGATCTTTTTCTGGTTTCTTGTTTCTGCTGTCTTGAGTGGGACAGGTGCGGCGGCGCTCACAGCAGCACGAGAGTGTTCCGCCCTCTCCGTCACACACTTTCTCTCCCTGTTTAGCAGCTCTTTTGCTCTCTGCAGACGACGCGGTTACCATGCACGTGTGTGCGTCGCCCTCTTTTTGTTTTCCTATTTACTTCCCCTATTCGCGTGCCGACGGTGAAAGCGGATTCCATCTTTACTGTGCTGTTTGTGGGTGTTGTTGGGCGTTGGATGAAATAGCCACCGCGGTGCTTCTCCCTTCGTTTCTTTTGTGTGTATGTGTGTTTGTATCTTCGTTTACGGCCCTCTGGCTTTTCCATCGCCGTTCCTTTCGTTGTTGTCTGCCGTCGTCCGCGTTTTTATTTTGCTGCCGAGGTGGAGTGGGGAGGGTGCCTCCCTTCATGTGCCCACTAGCTTAGGTCTCGTGAGGGAATGAAAGGAGAAAGAAAAGAGAATGCTTGGGCTTTCCGACAATGCACCATCGGAAATGCCTGCGGCCAGCAACCGTTCTTTGCTGTCTCTCTCTTGACTCGTGCTGAGGGCGTTTCTCTTTATTATGGTCGCTTTCTCCTCCGTTCGCCGTCACCCTTCGCTCCCCCGCCTCCGGGTGAGTATTTGATGGATAAAAGGGAAAGAACAAGCTAAGGGACTGCGATGGCAAGCCAGGTGAGAGGTCACTGAAGAACAACAGCAAAAGGGAAACAACAGCATCAGCGCAAAGGATGAGGCCTAACCTTCTGCACATCCAGTGCCACGGCCTGGAGAAATGAACGGGACGCGCCCTTCTCTTTTCTGGAATGTACAGTCTTCTGTATTCCTGTTCTTTCTACTATTGACTTTTCCTCGCTGCCTTTCGCCTTCTTCGATCTGCCCCTGCGTGGGTTTATGTGAACTGGGTCTACGACAACATCATCATCAACAACAACAACAAAAAAAAACGACTTTCTAAGCAAAGAAATTACCAGCAGCTCTTTTCTGTCTCCCTCTCGTGTGTGTGTGTGTGTGTGTGTGTGTGTGTTCGTGTGTGTGTCCACGGTTGTCGCTGTATGTGAGAGACACCAACCTTCTCTCCTCTTATTCATAATCGAACCGTTTTTTTTTTCTTCTTTCCTATTCCATTCCCAGGCGTTCCAGCCGGCGCTGCGCGACGCCTTCTTGTTGTACCCCATTTTTGCTTCTCTTAGTTTGAATTTAAGAGAGGAGGAGGAGCCTAACGAAAAGAAAGAAAGCCAACGTTCATTTACTTGTGAAGCCTGCGTACATCACGGTGGTGTGTTCAGTTGGCAAGGATCACGGCGCGCGTATCGCCTCCCATTTCAGCAACGCAGAGCGATAACAACACCAAACAGCGTACGAGAAACCAGCTGGACTGACAGCTATGGCTTCTCTTCACCCACAGCGACCGACTACCACAGCGGACGGTGCTGATCCACTCGTCCCCCCACCCGATACGCAGCCACCCCCACCACATCAGCCGGCCGGCGGTGACGCGACCACGGCCACCGCGGTTGAGGCACAGCGGCAGGAGGAGGAACGTGCTGCGACGCGCCAAGGGCGCAACCATGAAGGGGCAGCGCGGATGGGAGGTGGCCAGAAGCTGAAAGATCATCAAACTGCCCAGCGCCGACTCATGCAGGATTATCGAATGTTCCAAAAGAACGTAGCGGAGGGCACCTCGTCTGGCATTATCGCCTCGCCGGTGGACAACAACTTCTTCCACTGGCACGCCGTCATCGCAGGCCCGTGCGACACACCGTGGGAGGGCGGGCTCTTCAAGCTGGATTTGGTCTTTGGCGATGAGTACCCCTTTGCCCCACCCACGGTGCGCTTCCGCACAAAGAACGTGTTTCACCCCAACGTGTACGTCGACGGCAACATCTGTATGGACACGCTGAAGAGTAGCTGGCAGTCGTCGCTCAACGTGGAGTCGCTGCTGATCTCGATTCAGTCGCTGTTGTGCGATCCCAACCCGAACTCGGCCGCCAACGGCGCTGCTGCGCGTCTGTTAACTGAAAACCGCAGCGCGTACGACGAGAAGATTCGCGGCATAGCGGAGGAGAGTCTCAACCAAACGTTCTCGGACATGGACGACGAGGAGGAGGGAGGAGAGGGGGACCAGGGCGACGCGGAGCAAAACGCGTAACAAACGTGTATGTGCTGGGTGCACGTGGTTGAGAGTAGGAGAGGTAGATGGAGAGAGAGGCAGTCCATCACGGTCCTCATGCTACCTTTTCCGCTGTTGTCGTCCTTTTCCTTTTTCTTCCCTTATTTTGCTGTTTGCTGCCGCTGCCAGGGGTTCCTTGTGCTGCATCATCAGGATGCACTGACGTTTCCCCGACTTTTTTTTCTGTTGTTTCTTCAATATAAGTGCTTCTTCCTCTTTGGTGCTGATCCGGTGCTCTTTTTTTTTCCCCTCCTCTTTTAAAAAGACGTGATGGTGAACGCAGAAGTTCTGCTGCAGTAACACTGTCTGGTGAGGCGGACGTTTGACACACATACACACGAAAGAACGCAAAAAGAACATGGTTGCAACAGTTGCCAGTAGCGCAGCAAGGAGAAAGAAAAGAAAAGCAAAAGGGAAGTAATTGCAGGCTAGCACGCCTGCATGAGGGGGTGCAGCTGTTTGTGCAACCTCAGCTGGGCCGTGGCTCGCGCTATAGCCACAGATGACCTTTTTTTTTCTATACTGGTGTTGTGATATGGTGATTTGGAGGTGGGTGACAGCAGCTTCAGTGAGGACGGAGCTTTAGCGCCAAGAGTCTCGCCGTGAAGGCGTGGGGAAGTCTCCGAGCACGTCATGCAGAGGCTCTCCCAGGTTTCGAAATACAAAAATGATTAGACTCGGGAAGGTGCCGGCCCTCGCATCACTCCCCTGCTTTGCCGAACCACCTCTTTCCCTCCTCTCCCCCCTTGAGAGAGCGAAAAAGAAGAGCAACGAAGAAAAGAAATCAAGAATCAAGCGGTTGCCCGCTTCACTTCTTTTGGTCATTCCTGTTTTTGTTGCAGTCGCTTTTTTTTTTTTGCGTGTGTGTGCGCGCCACGATGATTAACGAGCACGTTTTCTTGTCTAGTCCTGGGCTGGTGCTGGTGCCCTACCTCCGTCCCTTTGTTCCGCGCTACCACGAGTGGATGTGCGACCCCGCCCTGCTGGCTGCCACAGAAAGCGAACCCCTCTCCCTTGAGGAGGAGTACGAAAACCAGCAGTCGTGGCTGCAGTCAACCGACAAGCTCACCTTTATTCTACTAGCCCCGGTAAGTGTCCCGGCGGCGGCCCAAGAAGAGACAGAGCTCGTTTCGCTGAAGGGTGCCGTGACGGCAATGGCGGAGGCCTTCGACAAGGAGGAGAAGGAGGACGCCGTGCAGGCTGCTGTGGGATCAGCGCCACACGCGGATGCGGCGAAGGGCCTTTCACCGTCGTCCTATCTGTGGAACTTCCCCGGCAGCATTGTACAAGAAACGGACTTCACCTGTGCGGTGCGAGACGGTGGCGGTGATGCGCCACTGCAGGAAGGGTTGACTTCTCCGCTGCTGAAGCGGTTTGGTCCTCGCACCGGGCGTCCTTTACTCCGTGGCAGCGCAGCAACGACAGCAATAACCAACAGCGATGAGGACGGCGCGCAGGTGACGTGGCTTTGCTCGCAGTCGTACGTGATGGTGGGTGACTGCAACCTCTTCTTGCTGGTTGAGGACGAGGAGACAGACGGGAATAATGCCGATGGCCAGGGCGGAGCTGACAGCAGCGTGATGGATTGGTCGAGCTTGGCAAGGGAAACCAAGAGGAATGGCACACCCGGCACTATTGCTGCTACATCAACGGCGGCCTCAACTTGCATTCACCCATCTCACACCTTCGAGGTGGAGGTGATGGTGGCTGATGTGGGGTTTCGTCGCCGCGGGTTGGCTGAGGCGGCGGTGCGGATGCTCATGCACTACGCGATGACGGTCTGCGGAGGAACACGCTTCGTGGCGAAGATACTGGACTCTAACAGCGGCAGCATTGCCCTCTTTACGGATCGCCTGAAGTTTCGCCTCCTCAAGGAGGTGAAGGTGTTTCACGAGCTGCATTACACACGTACCATCAAAAGCCTAGAGGAGAGGCAGATGTGGGAGGACGAGTGTGGCGAGCGGGCCCGTGCAGCGTCCCACCATAATTCTCCGGTCGCTTCACCGCAAGCAACCTTCTGGTGCGGTCCACTAACTGATGCCGTGGCCTCTTTCCTGCGTGTCTACACGCGGCTGCCAGAGGGGGGCTGTCTGTTGCCGTGCGGGAAGGAGTTATAAGAGAAGATGCGGGCGAGACCAAACCGGGTGAAATGCCACTCATCCATCTCAACGGAGAGGAAGAAAGAAACCACACAAGGGGAAAGGCGAACAGTAAAAAAACACAACAACTACAGCAACAGTAATAACAAGAAAAAAAAACGTCACACAGGCTTGATTTGCGGAGCGATACGCTGGAATACGCCTGTGTCTCCAGAGAAAAAAAAAAGAGTGACAACAGCTCTTGGATACCTGGGGTAGTGTCTATTCCCAGCTGGCGCATGCTCGCTCGATGAGTACGATGCATCCACAAATGCACACACACACACACACACGAACGCATCCCCACTGTGAATGACTCCTGAACCCCCCAACCATGCGCCGCCTCCGTCCTCCTCCTCATCCGTTGCTTTGTACTTTTCGATCTCATCGCAGTCGTGCTTTGTCTTTTTTCCCTCTCTTTGTCGTTGCACACACGCACACACACTGCACACAGCACTTCGGAGTGAGGAAACCGTGGCATGAGCACCTCACACAACGTGGAAAGCGGTGCGCCAAGCACAGCAGGACCCCTTACCGCACCATCTACAGAGGCAATCACCGCCACCACCACAGTCAACACCTCGAAGAGGCGGTTCCGCGTGCGAGCAAACTACTTCTGTGTGGGCGATATCGTCTGGGTGCGGCCGGCCAAGCTTCCGTACTGGCCAGCGGAGGTGATCGAGTGCGACGCTACAGCCAACCTTGTGCGGGCTCGTTTGATTCAGCCGCCTTCTTCGGCTGCACTCGAGGCAAATCTGAAGGAAGAGGTGCGCAAGCATCAGCAAAACCTCAAAAAGGAGGAGGCGCGTCTTTGCAAGCAGCAGAAGAGGGAGGCCTTTAAAGCTACCACAGAGAGCGTTTCGGCTCATGCTGCGCCCGCTGCTGTCTCAGGTCAACCAAAACCGCAGTCGGATGTGGTGACGGCGAGTGGTCTCGCCGTTTACTTTTTCGATAAGCTACGCACACCAGAGGAGTTGGAGACATGCATCGAGGACCGGCTGCAACGCAGCTCCCACAATGTTGAAGCTTACGAGGCCGCTTTCACACGCGCGGTCATGCAGGCGAACCGCATCGTCCGCATCCCGCTGAGCCCGGAGAAGCTGCTTCCCTACGAGGTGTGTGCGGTGGGCATCGTGCACAGCTTAATGCGTGCGCAGATCGCGGCCCCGCGACAGCCGAACACAGGCACCTTTGAGCCGCAAACCGGTTTGATTCGTCTGCGCAGTGGGCTGGAGAACGCCGTGCGTGACCTGCAAGGGTTCGAGTTTATTTGGGTACTCTTCCAGTTCTCGTTTGCTGCGCCGATGGCATCTGGTGAGGGTCAGGAGTCGGTTCGCAAGCTGAGAGCGGCGAAGCGCGAGGAGGAGCAGCACCGCAAGACCACCGACGAAAGCACGACTGCACCTCCCACACACACGTCGAGCTCCGACAGCACTTCCGAAGGCGGCAATGCGAAGACGGCAACCGCGAGCGCTGCTGGGATGGGCACAGATGCGACGCTATCGACGTTTCGCCGTCGTCAGGGCTTCGATCGAGCACTGGGATTCAAAACCATGATCATCCCTCCTCGCGATGAGGAGTTGCGCGGTGTCTTTGCCACCCGCAGCCCGCACCGGCCGAACTTCATCGGCCTCTCGTGTGTCCGCTTGGTTGCGGTGCACGGTCTTGATATTCACATTGCTGACCACGACCTGCTGCATGGCACACCGGTGCTGGACATAAAGCCGTACTTGCCGTTCTGTGATGCACACCCTGATGCCCGCGCTGGGTGGGTGGAGAAGCTTGAGGCAAGCGGCAAAAGCAAAGGGGATCACAAGT
The DNA here is from genome assembly GCA_900240985.1 of Crithidia bombi. Lineage (NCBI taxonomy): Eukaryota > Euglenozoa > Kinetoplastea > Trypanosomatida > Trypanosomatidae > Crithidia > Crithidia bombi. Next base: position 276,352 of record OESO01000073.1, read on the forward strand.
ACGACAAGCAAGCCAATTTCGTCGACCGCGTAACCTCGGCTGAGTAGCTAACAAAGGACGATGCACGAAGCATGAACGACAAACAAGATCAACAACAATAATAATGAAACACAGCAGTGCTGGCGGCCTGCGATGGTTCCATTTACACTTCCATGTGCTGCTGTTTGTTGCATCAACGCGGGTGCTCGATTTGATAACCGCTGCGAAGGACACGGCGGTAGTCGCGCTGCAACTACTGGTGCTGGAGGTGGTGGTGCGTGTGTGCGGGGCTTCGTTTCTGGTTGGAGCGGAGCAGACACTCACACCTCACGTCGGATAAGCTGAACTCAACTAACGGGAAAGAAACGAAAAAGAGCGACGGCGACAGCAACACGAGGGTCAAGAAAGGGAGAAGTAAAAGAAAAAAAGAAGGAAAATAGAGGAAGCGTCGTGCTACGTACGATGCACAGAAACTCCATTGTCCCATGCTACAGCGCTGCGACAACATCGGCAACAACGAAGGGGACCACACCTGTACAAGTCTGCATCAGCGTAACCCACCCCGTCTTTGTGAAGTCGCCATTTTTCGCTTGTGCTTTTGCTTCCACATCCCTCTCTTCCCCTTCCCCCGCTGCTTCTTCCTCTTCCTCTTTTCACGTCCTTTTTTTTCACTGTTTTTTTTTTCATGTGCTCGATTTAAAGTCGACTCTGGTGTACACCGACGCGCAGATCCGAGTTCCTTTTCTGTGTTGCTGTTTTCAGCTGTGAGTCCGTAAAAAAAAAGTTGCAGTGTTTAGTTTTAATTGGACTGCCATTGTAGTTATTTTTCTAAGAACTCTTTTTTTTTTGCTTTCACGGGCCGTGAGGCTTAGGAATGCCCGCACAAGACTTTCTGGCCCCCGACAGCGGGAACTCGCTCATGCGCAAGGTGCGTGTCACCTACAAGCGCTATCTGGACGCCTCCGTGCCGCACCGCGGACTGCGATGGTCTTTCTTTGCTTTCTTAGCGATCCTGTACGTTGCACGCGTGGTGTCCTACGGGGGCTTCTACGTGATCACGTACGGGCTTTGCATCCATCTGCTCTACCTTCTGCTGCTGCTGATCACACCGCTCTCTGAACCCGAGGAGGGCGACGAAACGTCGTTGCCAACGACCCAGTCGACCGGGGATGAGTTCCGCCCATTCATGCCCAGGATGCAGGAATTCGTGGTGTGGAAGAAGATGTTCACTGTGCTGGCGGTGTGCCTCTTCCTGACGATGTTTTCGTTCCTGGACATCCCAGTGTTCTGGCCCATCCTGGTGCTCTACTTTCTGGTTTTATTCGCCACACAGATGGGCGCTCGTGTGAAGCACATGATTAAGCACGGCTACGTGCCCTGGAACGCCGGGAAGCAGAAGTTTGTACCGAAGAACACCGCTTACTGAAGCCGTAGTCATCACTCGGCGTTTCAGGGTGCGCTTTTTTGTGTGTCTGAATGCGTTTGCAACCGACGATGGAGCTGCATGAATGAGCTGCGGGCTACCTTTTTTTTTTCTGAAACAGTCTGATCCGTTAATGAGGTAGCCGACGCACCAGTGCTGTCACTTCGACGTGTATGAAGGTGCGTACCAATATAGAAGCTCTCTTTTCATTTAGCGTCAGGCTGTTGGTGCTCAACTGGTTTTTATTTTCGCTGTTCAATACTCTCTGACTGCGTGTTATGTGTCCTTCATTGGTTGCTTTGGGCTGCGCCGCAGGACTTTATTTTTGTAGGTGTGGTTGTTGTCACTTTTGAAGTGTGGGGGTAGTAGCACCTAGAAGTGGTTGTTATCTTGTGTGGACAGCCTACCAGGTGGTCGTGTTTCCGGCTAGCACATGACTGGCATGTTCCTTGGTGCTTGAAGTGCAGTGTTGGAGTGACAGAAGCGGCTACTCTTTTTTGTCGGCGTTGCTGATCTCCCTCTCCCTTCCTCTTTGAGTGTGTGAGTGTATGCATGCGCTTAAAAAAAAAAAAAAGCAGAGCTTCTGGGTGACAGGTGGTGGAAGACAAATGTGGACATGGCTTTTCAAGAAGGCTCGTTTTGAAAGGAACTTTCTGTTTCCTTTCATTCTGTGTATAAAGAGTGGCGTATCATTGTACAGTTGAGAACCAGTAAGCAGAGAAAAGTTGATTCCACCAAGAAGCAGCAGTAACAACAACAGGACATGGGCCGAAGAAGGCAAAAAAAAAAAAAACAATCGACGACCACGGCAGCGCTCCTTTGTTAAGGATATTAATAGCAATGAAAAACGCGAGGCGTCTTCCATTGAGCATTAAAGGACGGCCGGTTTCACACAAGGGAGCAGCGTTCTTCTCACTTCCATGTGCTCACTGCACAGTGACCTTTGTGATTGCTTGATGCCTTGTGACGGTTCTCGTTGGACAGCACGGCATGGCTCGCCAATCGCTGCCACCGGCGCCTTTCGACGAAAGGAAAGCGAGAAGAATGGAGGTAGCGGCTAGCCCGATTACCATCAGCAGCTGACACCGTAAAAGCTGCCCCCTTTTCTCATTTACAGCCCACCGAAGTCCGCTTTCGGGGAGTACCGGCCTACCCAACTGCAGCCACTCTCACGTTCTTGAGCACCTTCGACTCCACTTTACCTTTCCCGATTGCTGCTCCTCTCCATTCCTCCCTCTTTCAACCACGACAAAAAACCCACACTCACTCCATGAGGGTCAATCGGTGCGAAAGAGATCGACGTGCACTTCTCGACGGCGGAGTATTATATAGGCGCTTCCTTTTAAGTGTAGCGTCACCTCGAACCTTTTTTTTTCTGTTCTTTCGTCTCTTCTTTTCTTTCTCTATCTCTTGTGTGCTGCGCGTCACTCCGCTACTACCACTATCACTATTGCATTTATTATTATTATTACTATTATTGTCGTCGTGGTGGCCCGTAGTGTTGATCGTGCCTCCGCCACAAGTGCACATTTTTTCTCTCTCTCTCCCTCCTCTTTCTTCTCTCTCTGCAGTCGTGCAGAAGAGTTGTGGCTGCTCGACTTTCCACAGGCCACTACCCGGAACTCAAGCCCCGACAAACAAACTCACAAATCTCAGAGAAGTAACAGCAGCCATGTCCAACGAGAAGGGTGCGTGCCAGACGAAAAACACCGTCCGCGTGAAGGACGGAGAGGAGAATGAGAAAGATATCATCCCACTCGACAAGGACGACATTGCGCTGCTGAACCTCTACGGTTCCGGTCCCTACCACGCGAGCATCAAAGACCTGGAGGAGTTCGTGAAGTCGCATGTGGAGGAGCTGAACAAGATGGCTGGTATGAAGGAAAGCGAGATGGGCCTCGCTCCAGCCGTGCAGTGGGACCTGAACAGCGATCAGAAAGTGCTGGAGCGCGAGAACCCGCTGCACGTGGGTCGCTGTGAACGCATCCTCAACAAAGGCCAGGACAATGCGCGCTATGTCATCAGCATCCGCGACCACGCCAAGTACGTTGTTACGATTGGCGAGCGGGTGGCACCGGAAGATATCGAGGAGTCTATGCGCGTTGGCATCATAATGGGGTACAGCAAGATCCAGATTGAGATCCCACTGCCACCACGCATCGACCGCTCCGTCTCCATGATGCAGGTGGAGGACAAACCGGACGTCACGTACGCTGATGTGGGTGGCGTGAAGGACCAAATCGAGCGCATTCGCGAGGTGGTGGAGCTGCCCATTACACACCCAGAGAAGTACACGCAGCTGGGCATCGACCCACCGAAGGGTGTGCTGCTGTATGGACCCCCGGGCACGGGCAAAACGCTGCTGGCGAAGGCGGTGGCGAACCGCACCGACGCCACGTTCATTCGTGTGATCGGCTCCGAGCTTGTGCAGCGCTACATCGGCGAGGGTGCCCGCATGATCCGTGAGATCTTCCAGCTTGCCCGCACGAAGAAGGCGTGCATTATCTTCTTTGACGAGGTGGACGCCGTCGGCGGCAGTCGTGGCAGCGGCGACGGCGACGACGAGATCCAGCGTACGATGCTCGAGATGGTGAACCAGATGGACGGCTTCGACTCCCGGGGTAACATCAAGGTGATTATGGCGACAAACCGGCCCGACACGCTAGACCCCGCTCTCACCCGACCAGGTCGCATGGACCGCAAGCTGGAGATCGGCCTGCCAGACCTGGAGGGCCGCACAAACATTCTCCGCATCCACTCTCGCTCCCTTTCATGCGAGAAGGATGTCCGCTTTGAGCTGATTGCGCGTCTGTGCCCGAACACGACAGGTGCAGATCTGCGCTCCGTCTGCACGGAGGCCGGGATGTTTGCCATCCGTGCACGCCGCAAGACCATTAACGAGAAGGACTTCCTGGACTCGGTGAACAAGGTGGTGAAGGGGCAGCACAAGTTCAGCGCCACGGCCAAGTACATGGTTTACAATTAAGCAAAGGCTGCTCGCATCTGTGCTGGCCACCTGTGCACTGCTATTGAATGCGACATTTTCCTTTGCTGTTATTAAAGCCGTCGTGCTCTTTTTATTCTCTCCGATGTGGTGCATGTGTGTGATCGGTTGCTGTTGTTCAGTGTACCTGGCCCCGCCCTCCCGTCTCTTCTCTTATACGTTTGTTTTCGGTGGCTGGCTGGCTTATTGCACGTATGTGTGTGTGTGTGTGTGTGTGTGTGTGTCGTGGTAGACTGGCTTGCCGCAGTGTCGGGGGTAGGGTAGAGTGGAGTGGGGTATGAAGGGGATGCACTGCCTCCTGCCAGCTCTTTTCGTTCTGCTCTTCTCTCCATTAGATACACCCAAAGGAAGAAGGTCTGTGTGTGCTTCGTTTCGTTTTTTTTTCCCTTGTCTTTTTTGTTTTTCTGTGCTGTTGATGTTTCTTCGTTGTCGCATGTGTGCAAACAAATCCACCACCCTCATAATTCAGAGCAAGGCACTTAACGGTGCTTTTGAAGGGGCGAGGAACAGATCACAATGAACTCGCTATGCTGCGTACTGAGAGGGTTTCTGCTGCTCTTCTCCTCTTTGTTGAGGTTCGAAACCTGTAAGGGGAAGGTGTGAGCTAGGGACGGAGTCTGTCTCGTTGACACACCACCACTGTCGCTGCATCTCTTTCCCTCTTCTCGGCAAGCATGCTGCATGCTGCACCCTGCGCATTGCGCACTCTCCCACAGCCTGCTGCACGAAGAGGCAAAGTAGCCGGAGCAGTGATGACGTTAAACTAGACCTTACGGTGCTGGGGTATCCTACCGACTCTGCTCTGACGCCGTTCACTTTGAGCTTCCTTGTTTGTTTGTGTTTGGTTTGTGCAGCTGTGCAGCTAAACGTACTCCTCCTTTACCGCGTTCCCTTATCTGGTTTTCTTTTTTTTTCTCTTCGCCTTCACCGCAACGACGCATGGGTGTGTGGTTAGAAAAAAAGGCCACAGTGCATGTGAAAACTCCGGGCCGTGCACGCGAGCAAACATACACCTGGCCATACACAAAGAGAAAGGTGCGTGTCTTGAGAAGAGAAGCAAAGAGTGAAGGCGAAAACGGCTAGAACCTGAAGAGGTCATTGATGGATTATTCCAGCACCGAACCTGCTCTGCGTGTGTGTTGGATTGTTGGATAGGACACCCCACTTTTGAGGAAGAGAGAAAGTCCGTCTGGTCGCTGTGGTGGTGGTAGCTGATCTACTGACTTTCCACCACATCCAAAAGCTCTGTTCCACACGTGGCGTTTTGTTTGTTTGTTTTCCTCGACTGTCTGTCTGTTAGAGACGGTTTCTTCTCTTTTCTTTAATGTAACTGACGGGGCTCGCCTTCTGCCTCACCTATTTCTGATTGCTCTCGAATTTAGCTGCACCTCCCCCTCCCTCGGAGAGTGCACTGTGCTCACAGCACCCACCCACCGAAACATACACACACATACACACATACACACACACACACACACAAAAGGAAATGACATCCTCGCAGAGGGCCAGCTCGATTGAGGTGTCCATACGTGTCCGCCCTCTCCGTGGCGACTTGCAGGAGTCAAAGTCGGCGTGGCGGGTCGATGCCGTCTCCCTCACAGAGCTGGCCCAGCCCGATAACATGTTCACCTTCGACCGTGTCTACGATACAACGTCCACCACCGCTGAGATCTACAACAACAACGTGCGCGACTCCATTGTGGCGCATGTAGCGCAAGGATACAACGGCACTGTTTTTGCGTACGGCCAGACGGGCAGCGGCAAGTCGTACACCATGTTCGGCGACGCCAACGGCCGCTCCCCAGGGTTGGTCCGGCTGGCGGTGCGCGACCTGTTCAAGGCCCTCGCTGCAGAGCAGCAGCGTAAGCCGTACATGCACACAGAGGTGTTCGTCTCGGTGCTCGAGATCTACAATGAGCAGCTGCGTGACCTGTTGCAGGGCGAAACAGGTGTCCGTGCGGCGGGCAGCCACCACTCACCGACCCCCTCTTCAGCTGCAGGTGGCACTGGCTCGTCGTCGTCGCTGCCGCCGCTCAGTATTCGTGAGAATGAGTATGGCGTGTACGTGCACAACGCCCTGCGCACGCAGGTATCCTCCGAGGAGGAGTGCACAAATGCCATTTACCGACACGCCGCCTCGCGAGTGTCCGCGGCGACGATGATGAACGAGCACTCCAGTCGCTCGCACTGCGTGATACGAATTGTGGTGGAGCGCTCACATTACCTCGAAGACGCCGTTTCGGAGGCCGAAGATGAGGAGGCGGGGGATGACGATGATGATGATGTAACTACCACACAAGCCGACGACGACGATGACGGCCGCGCGTCTTCGACGCACACCGGCCGCAGCGGTGGTGCCAAAGGAGAAGCGACGACAATGCACAAAAAGAAAGTCATCTCCACGCTGAACCTCGTCGACCTTGCCGGTTCGGAGCGGGTGGCCAAGACGGGGGCGACGGGGCTGCGCATGATCGAAGGCGGGCACATTAATAAATCTTTGACGACGCTGACGACGGTGATCAATCGGCTGGCTAGTGATGGGACGAGTCATCCGCACAGCGCAACCGGTGCAATGCTGCCGGGTCGCAACGGCGCAATCCGCGGCATCGGCAGCGGTGGCGGTGCTGCAGGCAGTGGGGCTTTCATCCCCTACCGCGACTCCCGTCTCACACACCTCCTCAAGACGGCTATTGGCGGCAACTCCTTCACGGCGGTGTTGTGCTGCATCACACCTGCGGTAGAGAGTGTGAATGAGTCCCGGAGCACCCTGCAGTTCGCCTCGCGGGCCAAGAAGATCAAAAATACGGTGCGCGTGAACGAGGTGGCAAGCGCGCAGACGCGGGTGCGAGAGCTGGAGGTGGCGCTGCGAAATACCAAGAAGCTGCTGGTGGCGCAGACGCTCTACCTGTGGAGCAAGCAGCTGAAGATACGCAAGTACGAGGAGCAGCTTGCCAACGGCAGCAGCAAGAATGGTATGGTGGTTGCAGCGTTGCCAGCTGCTTCATCTCCCACCTCGCAACGCGCCGCATCTGCATACGGCAGCAGCGTGGTTTCGCCTTACAGCAGCAGCCCCACCTTGATGAACCAGCAGCAGCAGCAGCAGATGATCATCGCCCAGCTGAGTGCCCAAAACGACGCGTTGCGGGAGGAGGTGGGCTCGCTGCGGACACAGCTGGAGAAGGCGCTGACGGAGGGCGAGCGGAAGGCCATCTCGGCGCCGTCGGCAGCGGACGCAGCGACAACGACGGCAGCGGAGCTTGCTAACGTGCGCCGCTCGCTGCAGTCCACGCAGGGGATGCTGAGGGAGCGGGAGACGGCACTACAGGCCGCACAAGCCTCGTTGGATGAGCTGGATGGATTGTGCCGTGAGCTGGAAGGCGAGAACAAGGCACAGGCGGATCAAATCAAGTCTCTCGCAAGCCGCACAGGCGAAGCGGAGGAGCTGATGACGGCAGCAGAGGAGGAGCACGAGGTGCTACAGCAGGAAATTGGCTTGCTGCGCACACAGCTGCAACAGAGCCAGGCAAAGCTCCTCGAAAAGCACCGCGGCGACGACTACCTGGCGGAGCTCACCAAACTGCACGTGGAGCATCAGAACCTGCAGTATTCTTACAATCAGCTGAAGGAGAAGGCGGATCGCGATAAGGCGGAGCTGATGCAGCGGCTGCACAGGCTGACGGAGAAGAACAACAATCTGGAAGACGACCTTGACGAGGCGAAGGACGAGACCCAACTGCGCAACTCCTACCTGTGGCGCTTGCTGAGTGCGGCGGCGCAGCTGACGCAGGGGAAGCCGCTGACGATCAAAGACACATCCGCTGCGGTGCGCGACGCCCAGGTGGCGGAAGCGGTGCGTGCCTTGACCAGCTTTGCTGTTCTTTCTGCTGACAGCCACCACCACCAGCCCAACAACAGCGACTCCGCCGACGCACTCTCACTCACCGGGAGCAGCGGCGGCGGCTTTGCGAGTGAAAGCGCGCGGCAGCTGCAGAGCCGCATCCGCGGACTGGAGGAGCAGCTCATCACCAAGGATGCACAGCGTGATGTGATCATCGATACGAAGCTGAAGCGTATTCAGGGTCTCGTGCTGCGACTGCATGCAGTGAATGTCGCCCTCGTAGGGGAGATGCGACGCTGCTTCCACGACAACGAGCTGCTCTTCGAGATTGCGATGAAGACGTCCAAGACGCAGAAGAAGGTGGAGAAGGCGGGTCTGGTACAGCGATCGCTCGAGTCGGCGCTGGACCGCGCGCGCTTCACGCAGCCACCTCACAAGCCGCTCTACCACAATTAGTCATTTGCATGAGTGCGTAATGGGCCTCTCTCTCTCTCTCTGTGTGTGTGTGTGTGTTTGCTGTTACTACTACTGCTGCTGCTGTAGGGCGGAGGGAGTCTTTGCCGGAGTGAACGATGAATGAAGCGGTGTGCAAGAGAGCAAAGAAACCACAACGGGGGTGTCACAGAGTTCCACAGCAGACTCAACCTTCACGTATATCGGCATGTGTGTCAACGATAGCCTACCAACCAACACGCGTCGTTGCCATGAAAGGAGTGCAGCTCTTCACTCATGAAGACAGAAGAGTGAATTAGCGAAATAATAAAAAAAATGGGCGTGCGGAGCGAAAAAAACTTGAAAAGATGCGAAGCTGCTCAATTCGACTCACATATCATATTCGCATGGTTGCGGTGGCGTCATTGCAGTTCCGCAAGCCAAATTATAATTAACACGTTACACCACCCAGATGCATTGCAACCGGAAAGACTGGCGTTTGTGCTTTGTGAGGTGCCCCCCTCCTCGTCCCGTGGTGATCTTTTTTGTTTGTTTATCATCTTTTCGTCGTTCCTCCCTCACTTGCGGCCTTCTTCACTTTTTTTTTTCTGCATCTCGTGACTTTCCTTCTCTTCACAACTGCACCGGACGCAGCCGACACAAACACACAAACACACGCAAACACACACAAACAAACACATCGTGCCCCTTCTGTGTTCCCCCTTCTCTTCACTGGTTTTTCCTTTTTCTTTGGAGCGGCGTGCAAAGATGTCCAGCATGCTACCCAGCCAGGTGGCGGGGCGTCACGGCTCTTACGCGACACAGTTCTGGCGGGCATCCGTGGGGCCACACTACCGCGACCGCACCGCTATGCGCGTTGCATACAGCCGCAAAGCAATAAACCGCCGTCTGGTGCTTCCGCTGGACAGCCACAACTGGGTTCGCTCACTGGAGGTGCTCGGCGCCGGCTACGCGCGTCTAGGTCGAACCCCTGAGCATTACCAGGCGGTTCTACGGGATATGGTGGAGCACCACGGCCACTATGCCGAGCTGGCACAGGGCACATCCCGTGCCCATCGCGCATCGGGAAGTCAAAGCACCCACGATGTCATGTCCGCTGCTCCCACACCGCCATCCTCATCAGCAGAGGACGTCCTACCGGCCATAGACGCGCTGCGCGACAAGGCCTACGCCGGCGACATCCCTTCCAATGGTTCGCTGTGGGTGACGCTGGTGTGGTCCTACTGCACGCTGCAGAAGCCACAGGAGGCCCTCGACACCTTTCATCAAGCGACGCGGCGATTTCGGTTTTCTAACCTCACCCTGCAGCACATGGCTGAGCTGCTCCTTCCTGTCCTGTGCAGCCACGGCGACGTGGATGAGGCGACACAGCTCTACGATGAGTACCTGAACCCCAACACCACCAAACGTGCTGCTCAAGAGCAGAAGAATCACAACAGTGGGCAACAAGTTAGTCGCAGTCGCATCGACGACAGGATGGCACGTCGTTGGCTGGCGGAGGCGGCGGCGCGTCAAGGTGACTGGAAGGCAACGCAGCGATTTTCTGCAGCCGATGCGGGTACGCCTGCGGAGGTCCACGGTGACGCGACGAACGCCCACCGCAACCACAGCGGTGTGACGGCTGACGGGAGTCGATCAAACGAGCCGACCATCAATTCACTGTTTCACAGCCACGAGAGTGCCGCTTTGAGTACGGAGGCGGCTACAGGGGGGATGCGGGGTGCAAACCATCCACCGCAGGAAACGGCGAACTCTCGCGATCCACCACGTCGTTCTTCTTGGGTGTCGCAGCCTGTGCTCTCCTCACTTAGCGACGCCGCGGTGCGACGCCTTTTTCAGTCTCTCTGTCGCGAAGCGACTTCATCAACAACACAGTCGCCATCGATGACGCTGAAAAACGAAAGAGCGGAGCTTCTTACGAGCGCGCTGGCCTGCTGGGAGCACCTCTACGGCCCCCTTCCCGGCGCATTGTTTGCCGGAAACGACGGATCGAGCGTGGCAAGCAGCACCGCGTCCTCTACATACGCTGCGATGGAAAGGCGAATCCCACCAGTTCAGGATGTTCACGAACTTCTCAACACACTCGCGTCTCATGGACGCTGGGAGGCCATTCTTGACTTCTTCACTGCTGCGTTTCTGCACCGCCCGTCGTCGGTATACCTCGCGGCGACACCGGACGATCTGCCCAGCGCGCACGAGAAGCGTCACTCAGTCGCTGTTGCAGAGGGCGTGGAGCGAACGTCGTGCAGCAGGACGGCCTCCGCCACGCTCTTTCCCTACGCAGATGAACTGTCGATCGATGCGGTGACACTCAACCTCGTGTTCGCGTGCTTGCCCACTGCAGCAGACCCTCTTCGTCTGCGCACGCAGTTGTCGGAGCAGCAGCAAGACTGCAGCAGCCCGGTTCTGACACTGCCCGCCTCCGCCTGCCCCTTTACCGTTGTGCGTCTCCTTGACGACCTCTTACTCCACCGCGATGACATGGAGCTCACCGACGTGGTCATGGCCGTTGTTGGCCCGGCGCTTCTTCAGGTGGGCCAGTCGCAAAGACTCTTTGAGCTGCTGGCGCGGACGCCGATGATGGTGCGAGCGCGTGAGCAAAAAGCCGTGGCGCAGCTCTCCGAACATGAGCGGGAGTTGAAGTCTACACTCTTCACGCTGGGCTACGCCGCCTATGCGTTGTGTGATACCGAGGCAGGACGGCATGACATGGTGCGACGCATGCCGCACCTTTTTCCTCCTGAAGTGGTGCGTTGCGTTGCAACTGCAGCGACAAGGAACCCCGCCATGACTCCGTCTGAGAGAAATAACTCCTGTGCAGCGTTGGCACTGGCCGTGCTGGAAGGCCCTGTGGGAACCGACGCGCCTTGTGCGGCCACGTCCTCCTCCCCCCCACTTCCTTTCCAGCAGGAGTGCGGCGCACAAAGCTACGAACCTGTGTCAGCTGTGCGTCGGTCGAGCACTACTCACACCCTGTCCACAGCGTCCCTGCTGGATCTGCGGTGGCAGCTCTACAACGCTGATGCGACATTAACACAGCAGTCGCGCACCGCCGCTGGCCACCGCCGGGGCCAGACTAGTGCCGCCACCCTCACCTCCCTCGCTGACGACGCCATGCGGCGTGACTTCTTGCGGTTGCAGGAGACGCGGCATGATGCGTTTACAGGCAGCCACGCTGATGCCAACCGAGACCCGCGGCCGACTCCAATCGGTCTGCACGATCACGCCAGCGGCTGGGACTTCTTTGGTCGTGGTGGGGAGAAGGTTTTTGCAAACCACAAGCGCACGCCACACCCGTTCACGATGCGGCCGAAGGTCATGCGAGACTTGCGCAACCCGTACCGAGGCTGGAACCCGCGCCAGAACAGTTCACTGGCGCACAGGGAGAACGTGATCAAGTGGAACGGTAAAAGTGCAGTTTAAGCGGGTCCGTGCCGTAAAGTGGTGTGGTCAGGCGGCGAGTACGCCACAAGCTTCTCTCTTCTTCACATTATGCTGTGTTTTGCTTTCTCGATAATGGTAAGGATGTGGAAAACCAATGTCTCCCCTCTCTCCTCTCGCTCCCTCCTTTGCGGTCTCGCTTTTCTATCTCCGGAAAAGGTCTTCCGACGCAAACTGCTGCGGACACGGTCGAAGGAAGTATCAAGGCCGAAACGACTACACAACCGTTAAAAGAGAAAAAAAGGACGCACAGTCTTGCGGTCGTCTTTCAAGTACCGCTGAGGAGCCGTCCTGTTGCAGCTAAGGCTACGGCGGCTTCTAAAAATGAAGAGCAGAAATTCTGCTGTGTGGGTTCCCGGCACCTTCCATTCCTCTTCAATCTTCCGCATTACATTTGTTTCCTCCTCCTTCTTTGCCATCAATGCACACATACACAAATAAACACCCGTGTGCAGTGCAATCGAGTACGGCGGCTTTCCAGAGCGCGCCACATTCCACGCGGAGTACACCCGCTGGGCACAACGGTGGCATCGTTGGATGCTCCAAGTTGAGGTCTCTACCACTCCCAAACCGAAGCAATAAAAGAAAGCACATATCCAAAATAACGACAACAAACAAAAGAAACATCATAGCTGGATGAAGGGGTTTCAGGCACACGTCGCGCGGTTATCTCGTGCGGCGGAGACAACGGTGCCTGAACAGGAACAGGCGCAACAGAGAGTGCTGGTCACCCTCAATGAAATTGCCCAATCGTTGCCTGCGCACATCATCGCCGCCACAGACCCCTTCAAGCTGAATAAGCAGGCACCGATCTTTCGGTGTCCGGCCTGGGCTGGTCTCCCTTCCCGACCCTATCACCTGCACTGCGAGCGCGGCGGCGTGCCCTTTCCAGCGCTGGCGCTCCACCGCTTTCCGTACTATCTTTTTGGCAAGAACAAGGTGTGTGACTACGTGCTGGAACACCCGTCTGTCAGCTCCGTCCACGCGGTGCTGATCTTCAACACGGAGCACGCGTGCTTTGTGTTGCTCGACCTCGGGTCCACGAACGGGACCCGGCTGCAGGGAAGACGTGTAGAGGCGCGCAAGCCGGTGCCCATTACGGTGGGCAGCATCATCCAGTTCGGCTGCAGCACACGAACCTATGAGCTGCGAGCCGGTGCAGCGGCTACGGTAAAGCGCATGCGTGACGGCGAGGAAGAGAGGGAGGGGGAGGGCCAGGCTGCAGCGGCACGACAAAATAACCCCGAACACGATACCAAAAAGAAGGGTACCGCCGTGCCTGTCGCGACTTCCTCTCCACAAACTTTACTTCACCCATCGACCACCGAGCGTTTAGCAGTTGTGAGAAGCGCAGCCAACGGATCGCAGGCAGTCGCTGAAATAAACAGCGCTTCCGAGGCGGCGCCGGCCGTCGCGGTGAGTGCCAACTCCACAGCTACTCAGCCACCGTTTTTAGATGCGGTGGAGACTCCTGGAGCTGTGGCGGCACCGCTCGAGACGGCAGCGAGTGAACCCAACACAGCCTCCGCTGAGCCCACTACGATCCACCTGTATCAGCTCGTCATCAAACACAAGGATGTAGACAACCCTGTTTCACGCGGCCACAACAAGGGCGAGGTTATCACACGATCCAAGGCGGACGCGCTGGAGTTGGTGCGCTTCATTGTCAAGAAACACCAAACAGAGGTGCCGGTAGATGCCGCGCTGGGGTATTCCCCCTGGACCGTGGAGCAGTTCGTGGCCGCCGTGCGGGAGTACTGCGAGGTGTCGAGCAAGAAGAAAGAGGGTAACCTCGGCATGGTGGACAGGGGGACCTTCTCGGACGTCATCGACGATGCAGCTTTCCGACTCCGCCGTGGCGAGGTGAGTGCACCTGTGGAGACGCAACTAGGGATCCACCTTCTGTTTCGCTGCGATTGAAACAAAGCAAACAACAACAGCAACAACAACAACAAATAAGTCAGAGGGAAGAGAGGCCTTGACGAGGGACGTGAAGGCGGCGAATGGTGCGGCACTCTCGCGGTTGCTCGTTGGACTGTTTTTCTTTTCTTGCTTGTTTTCGCCGCCTGTACATTGAGATCACACAAGGAAAACAAAAAAAAAAACAAGGTGCAACAACCATGATGGTAATGAGGTTGTATGAGATATTTGAGGCGCACGACGCCGGGTTCTCGGTGAGCATGGTGGGCGGCTGGGAGTTGAAGAAAAAGAGCAAAACAGGTTCTATAAAGAAGCACTGAATGCCTCGGCCTCTTTAGGTTCCCTGCTTTCATTTTCCTCATCCGACTTGCGCTGCGTGCTGTTCGCTGCACGGAAAGGGTAAACACACACGCTGCACTTTGTGGTATTGCTGTTGACGTTCTCCTTTCATCCCGTGCTCTTTTCTTGTTGTTTTTTATTCTTCACATTGTCTTCTCAATGATACAGATCGAGGAGCTGCAATCTCTCAAGCGATCGACACACATACGCACAAACTAACACGACGGTGAAGACAACAAAAAAAAAGCAGTTACCTGACTGCCGGACCACAAAGGTGTTTGGTGTGGTTCAAGAGTATTAAAGGTGTGTGTGTGTGTGTATTGAATCATTAGAGTGGGCTTAGCTTGTTTATTGACGTGTACGTGTTTTTCTCGACTCCTCTTCTTTGAGAGAAAACGGTTTCTTTCCTCCGGTACACCTCTCTCCTTTTTTTTTTGAAGGGTCTGTATGTTCTGAAGCAGGATTGTGTCTACACACGTGCTACAGACGTCCCTTTGCTGCTACCATTTGTCTGTTTCTGTTTTCTGCTATAGTGCTCTTCTTTCCCTTTGAGCAGCTTCATCTGGTGCGTTTGCCGTATATTCCTGCAGGCGGACTGTTCGTGACGGACGAATCGCATCGAAACGTACTTTTTTTGTCGTGTGTGTGCTGCTGGTGTTTTCTCTCGGCTGGACGGCAAAGTGCAAAGGAACTTCTTTCCATCTTTTCCTCCTGTCTTTGCTTTGTATTGCCTTTTCTTTGTTGCTCTTTTGCTTGTTTGTTTGTTTGCTTCTCAGGTGCATCGCGCTGACGACAATATATTCAACTTTAACCTCTTTTTTTTTCAGCTGCTTTCCCTCAGATGCCGCTCTCTGCTGACGGCATTTTGGGTTTCTTCGACGGTACTGCCCGCCGCTGCGAGGCCTTCGAGCACGTTTCCCTCGCCGCCGTGGGGCCGCTTAGCGATGAGGCCTCCGCCAACCCCGTCGCAGCTGCCGATGCCGGATCACCTCGGCGCTTCCGCGGGACACTGGTACCGGAGGTGGATGGCGTGGATCTCGTCGCCCACGGCGCTGCCACCAGCAGCAGCGGCGGCTGGGGTATCGGCAGCGGACCGGCGCGGGTGATACCCACGGCGACGGCGGTACCACAGTTCTCGTCACCGTCGCCGTCGTGGTGGTGTTCAGAGGCGAAGGGCACGCTGCACATCTGCGCACTGCCAGAAGCGATGTGGAACTCCATCGCGGCTGTCACCTCGATCTCTGCCCCGTCGCAGCGACAGCTTGCCTTTTCGAGTGAGACGCCGGCGTTCTGCACGTCGCGTAACCAGAGTTTCGTGATGGGCGGCGCGGACTCTCTGCAGGGCACCTCAACACCTCTGGGGGACGGCGACGAGGGCGTTGGACGCAACGGCAGAGGCCGCGATGCACACTTCGCGGAGGAGGAGCTGCCGGAGGTGTCCGCCTTCAGCCCTGCCGACGACGCTACCGACGGCACGCACACTCCTCTACGGAGCACGCAGACGGAGAAGCGCAGCACTGCCATTGCGTCCCGCTTTGGTGACCCGAGGTCTGACGAGAACCCACGGCGACGACACAGCTTGAAGGGGGGGCGCGCCTCCCCCTCCCACGCGGAGGTGCCGACGTCGCTGCACCTCCGCCTAACCAGCCGCAGTGGCAGCAGCGGCACGGTGGACGAGGGCGAGGGCATCCGACTCCCTGACATGTGGAGCAACGTGCGCCAACAGCTCTCATCGTCCGCTTTCTGTAGTGACAGCGCGGTGCACGGGGCAGAGCTGCGAGCGACGATCCCGCAGGGACTTGTCTTTCAGGTGAGTGAGCTGAACGCGAGCGAGGCGCTCGCTGCCCCCCAGTCAGTGCCTTCTACGGCAGTGGGCGTGTCTGCAACTGATGTCCCCTCCATCGTCATCGCCAACCCACGAAACGCGGAGAATGGCAACCTTTCACTGGCCTCCTCTGTCGTTGATGAGCCCGTCGCAGCTGGCACCGTGACGGTACTTTTGTGGGTCGCTGTGGATGCGTCGTCAGCAGGGTCAAAGGATACGGGGGTGTTGGCTAAAAACACCGTGGTCCGGTCTGCTGGAAAGTTGGCAACGTTACCGTCGCCGTGCAGCCCCAGCAATGACAGAAGCGCTCATAAAGTCTCCAGCAGTGTCAATGGAGGGGCGACGGTGACATCCTCAGCAGCAGCAACAGCAGGTGCTGCAACGTCGTTGCCTGCCTGCCTGTGCTTTAGTGTGCGGGACATTGCCAAGGCTGAGAGCTGCGACACCGACGTGAAGGTGACACGCGATCGTCGGGTGCAGCGCTTCACAGTGGCATTGGTGCCCGGTGCGCTGGTCTACACTGCGAAGAGCACGTCCGACATCTTCGAGAGTGCAGCGGCGGCGAGCGGCAGCACCGTCAGCAGCGCCAACAGTTCTAGCACAACTAACGGCGGCGGCGGTGGCTTTTCGCTGGCCCCCGTATCCGCCACCACGAACCCCTCGTGCCTCCGCCCGCTACCTTCCGGTGGCTGCTCGTGCGCCTTTATTTTTTATCAGGGCGGCATCACCCGCTGTGTGACATCGCTGCGGAAGTACTCGCCAAAGATGCTGTACACGTGCTTCGGAACTCGGCACAACAACAATAACAGCATCAGCTCCGCTCTGTCGATGGCCGGGGACAGCGGCGTGTCCGCAAACACGCTCAGCCGGGCACCAAGTACGCAGTGGGGCACCCAAGAGTTCTACCCAGTGGATGTGGATGGCAGTGCAGCCGTCGGAACAGCAACGAGCGGAGGAGGCGCTGGAGGGACCGTCTCTACGGCAAACCCATCAGGGGAAAACAACGGCGGCACATTCCTGGAGATGGTGAGTACGCCATCCATGCAGTCGTCCGCGACACTCGGCAAGGCTCAACAGACGGCACCAGGCGTCAGGCCCACCAGCGGTAGCGGTGGTGGTGGCTGGCGGAGTCGTCTTTCTGCTGCTGGTTTGTTTGGCCACAGCAAACACGCTGCGTCGTCTTCGTCGGACCAAACGCACAGTTTTCTGCACTGGGCATCCCCCACCGCGTCGTTGCTGACAGGCGGAGCAGCTGAGACGAGTGACCACGCAAAAAAGCAGCAGCAGCAGCAGGGTTTACCCCCTGACAGACAGACGGCCTCCACAGGAGGTGCGAGTAGGGGCCCCGCCGGCGGTGGCGAAGACGGTGCGAGCGGCGGACGCTCGAGCAACTCCTCATTTGAGGACCTCACAGACGAGATGACGGCGGTTCGCCTTGGTGCGTGCTACGTGCCACCGAAGCCGTCGCTGCCGCACGTGGAAGCCGATGCTTCTGCCGTCTGCGTGACGGTGGCGGAGTGGGAGGCGGCGCACGATGCGGCGCCGGTGGCGGACACGACCACCACGCCGTCGTCCGCCTCTGCTGCTTCATCACCGCTTGACATAGGTGGTATGACTGCAAGGAATCGGGAGAGAGTGCTCAGTGCCGACCGCTGGCCTGCCTTTCGGCAATCTCTGTTCGAGCGTGGCGGGCTGGCAGACGGCAGCATCCGCTTCGAGGTGTGGTGCTACCTGCTGGGTGCCTACGCGGTGGGCTCCACAGCGATGGACCGGCAGGCGTGTTTGTTGAAGGAGAGGGAGCTGTACGAACGTCTCACGACGCAGTGGAAGTCTTTTCTGCCAGAGCAGGAGGAGCACTTCGCTGTGTACCGCTACGCCAAGCACTCGATTCTGAAGGATGTGGAGCGCACGGACCGTACTCACCCCGCCTTCCGCGACGACAACTCCGACATGCTGCGCGTGCTGCAGGAGCTGCTGCTCGCACACGTGATGTACAACATGGATCTCGGCTACAGCCAGGGCATGAGCGACGTGGCGGCGGTCGCCTCGCTGGTGGCGCCGCCTTCTGATGAGCCGGCGATGTTTCTGTGTCTGCGCAAGATGCTGAGTGAGCACATGGCAAGCAACTTTGTGATTGAGGAGCGAAAGAAGGACGCGCCGTACCGGGCCGTGAAGGGTCTGCAGCGAAAACTGTACCAAGTGCAGGTCCTCACCCGTCACTTCCATCCCCGCCTCTATGGCCACCTAAAGATGCGCTGCATGGCAGAGGACATGACCTTCTGCTTCCGCTGGCTGCTGGTGTGCTTCAAGCGCGATCTCGCCTCCCTCGACGACACGATGCGTTTTTGGGACGTGCTTTTTGCCTGCCCCTACACGAAGTCCTACGAAGTCGTCGTTACTGTGGCGCTGCTGGTGGCACTGGCACCGCAGATCATCACCCACGTCCACGCCTACGAGACACTCCTGCAGTTTATGAACGTTCTGAGCAGCGGGACCAGTGTGGATCAGATCCTGCATTGTGCGAGGGAGTTCTATGAAAACGTATGCGTGGTTGAGACCCGTGAGCTGCGCCGACGGCACCAGCATGCTATTGTCCACGCAGCCGCTGCCAAGGCGCAGGAGCCGCTGCCGGAGTGGGACAGCGGCGGCCGCGCCAAGTCCACTGCTACGGCAGAGGGGAAAGGTGCCGCCGACAGCGACCATTACCCGACGGTGGAGGAGATGGTGCTGCTGTTTCTCGAGACAGATGGACCACTGTAACGCGACGCGGTGGAAAGCGCTGGCGGCGAGGTAGGCACTTCAGACAGGGGAGGCCACTTTTTTTATATCTGGTTTGCTTGCTTTAAGACGTCGGCTGCTGGCTTTAGTGTTCGTAAGCAAAGAAACACAGTGGTGCTCTTCCTTCTCCACTTGGGTGTCTAAAGCACCTGTCTGCCTTTCACCCCACTTTTTCTTTTGTCTAACGTGCCTTGACGGACACCCTATGCTCTCTGTTGATCTCGAGGTACACAAAAGAGTGGGCGAAACACTGCAGTCGTGTCTCTCCTTGCACATCTTAAAAGCCCGGCAAGTTGTTGAAACTTGTGTTGCTCTCTCTCTCTAGTCCACCTGACAAGACCCTTATATTATAACTACTTCGTTTTTTCAAAATTGCTGTTGCAAAAGCTGCTATCCGGATCGCTGCTCACCCTTGGTGCCTGCAGGTTCCTTCGTTTCGTTTGCGCGGTGCACTCTCTGCCATTGAGCACCGTTACCATCCACCACCCCCTCCTCTCCTGTTCCCTCCTGCATCACCATTTACCTTTCCTCTGCGGGTTGGCACACTCGAGTTTCGTGATGTACACGTACGTGTGTGTATGTGTGCGGTAGCAGGTGAAGGAAAACACCTTACTGTACCTTTCCATCACCCAGTATAAGTAGGCGGCGTCGGGCGGCAACTGCGTCCTCTCGGTGAAGCACTTTTTTTTTTTTCGTGAAAGGGCACAGCTGCCTCGTGGTCTGCGCGTTCCTGCAGTTGCATCGCTTTTTTTTTTTATGAAGCGCAGCTTTGACAGCGAGAGCTCATCCACCGACGCCACAACATTTCATGGGCGACGACGAGAGTCGGCACGGGCGGTGATTCAACGTCTTCACGCCACACCCGTGCAGCTCTTCCCTTCTTTGCTCCACCATGTCGGCCAGGCTGACACAGCCCAGCGCCTGTACGATAGTGCGCTGAGTTCGCGTTCAGCACGTCCACCAACGTCGTGTGCATCGACAAGCGCCGCAGCGCCAGCTACGTGCAGCGGGGTCAAGTCAGAGCTGGGGGTGAATTCCGTGTGTCTCCTCACTAGCAGTCCCCTGCCGCTGTCATCGACCCTGCTCGGTGGCCCTCTGTCCGCTGCTGCGATGCGGCTGCCACTGCGGCAGTACTCGTATGAGGTTGCCGCCTCGCACGCCCTCCGTGGCGGCCGCGTCCTTTTCTTATACGGGCCTGCCTGCGCGTCGTTTTCCCTTGCCTGCTTCACGCTAGCAGTGGAGCGGCAGTGGGTGACGGAGGCCGCATACCGGCCCTCGTCGCTGGTGGAACACAGCCCGCAACGGCTGGATCCATCGCACAGCTCACGAAGCACGTTGCAGAGCGGCTCGCCTGATTTGGCTGCACCATTCGCATCGCTGAATGCCGTTGAGGAGCAGTTGCGGGCGCGACAGCAAGCCGTGATGGCGGCCGTGGCTCGTGTAGAGGTGCTTGCGTGTGCCTCCATGGCAGACGTGTACGCCGTCTGTGAGGCCTATACGTTCCCCCCGGCGGATGAGGATGGTGGCGCAGACAACAGAGGCGAGGCAGCAAACGAGCGGTGCAACGAATCCGCCGCGTCATCATCACCGGTTCTCGAGACGCACCAACGAAAAGCGTCTGCGTTTGTCCCTAAATTTAGCACAGGCACCGCGCCATACACTGGTGTGATGAAGGACAAGGCGGAGACTGTTGTTGAGCGGGGGCGGCGTACGGTGGACGTGGTGCCTCTCTGCGTTGTCGACGGTTTAACCGGGCCCACCACCGTCACCACGCTCCAGGAAAGGGCCACCGGGTGTGTGGTGCCCATCCCACACTACCTGCTCTGCCTTCTGCAGCGGCGCCTGCAGTGTGCGCTGCTGGTGGTGGAGGTGCCCCTCGCCACGGTGGCGGCGGCCAACGAAGGACGTTTCACTGGTGCATCTTTGCGGGAAGGCCGGCAAGGGAAGGGATCGCGTGTCACGGGTTCATTAGAGAGTGACTCCTGTACCAGAGCAGCGGCGACGCTACCATTCGAGGAGTGCGTGTTAGCCGATTCCGACCTTCTTTCTCGGCTGCGTGTGCCACATGATCACTTGACAGTGACGACAGCGTCACGCCCTGCGATGCGCACATCAGAGAACTCAATACGACAACGAGAGAACGGGAAGGCGGTTCGGTGGGAGGATTACTGTGCGTCGAACGGTGGTGGTGTGGCGGAGCGGTGGGCACAGCCGCCAGTGTCGTTGCACAACGTGCACCTCTGCGTGGTGTACGTCGAGGTGGATGGCATCGTGACCGAGGCTCCACACAGACAAGAATGGGGAACTCGAAACAAGGGTGGTGGGGCGTGGGCCTTCCCCTGGTCAAATGAGCTGATGCTATCTTCCCGGTTGTCGTTGCGCTACCGGCTTCATCTCATGAAAACGGCCTTGAGTGGTGCTCCAAACTCCGACAGCGTTCGTGCCGGTCATTGCTTGAGCTTCCGCGCGGATGACGGGGAAGGTTGCCGAGCGAGTCTCGACGCACCTGGGAGCACAGGCTTCACACCTGGTACTCGTCAGAGTGGAAGTGGGGGCGGGAGGAATGGAGGATGGTCAGCTAGTTCGTCTCGGCGCAGCTCCACCACCCTCGCCCCTGTGTACACCGGGACGTGGGTGCAGAGCACCGACTGGCGCGATCTCTGAGCTGGGGGATCCAATTACTGTTCCCCCTGTGATCGCCCGCATCGTGGTGGGCATCGGTGTTTCATTCCTTGCCGCTCTTCTCGCTTGCCTCCCTGTTTTTTCTTTATTGTGTGTTCTGCTAGCTGACTTTACGCTCGAAACATGACAACAAAAATACACAATAACGAGAGTCTGGTGTCATTTCTCGATCCACGAGAGAGAATGCTGAGGGGTGGAGAAAAAAGCGGAGTTCTTTCACAGCAACGTGTGGAAAGGGAAGGGGGGGGGTTGACGAGCCCACCATCATCCCCCGCAGCCTTTGATGGGAAAGAAAAGAAAACCGCGACAATGCAGTGGTATTGGACGTGAGCATCGCCTTGTGCAGCTCCTCTTTTTTTGTACTGCTTTTCGCTCTACAGGTCTGTGTGCTCGAGAAGTCCCGTGCAAGTTCTGCTCTAACCTTCCCTTCCACTGACGACTTCTTGCTTTCTTTTTCTTGTCGCCTTTTTGTTTTGTCTTCCCACTCCCGCCTTTCCTGTAATAAAGGTCCACCATCACATTCTCAACCGCTCCTTCTTTTCGTGTGTGTTCGTCGGGGCCACGTACGCGCATACATCTCCGCAGAAACACACACACAACACACACGACACACACACACACACACACCACACACACACACCAAGGAAAAAAAAAACACCAGGGTACACACACACACACACACACAAGGAAAAAAAAAACACCAGGGTACACACCGCTTTACATATATATATATACGCAAACACACATTCGCAGATACATACAGTGAGCTGCGCTAGCGTGTGTGCGTGTGTGCGTGTGTGGTCCTGCAAGGAGCGAAAATGGAAGAAGAAGACACTCTTCTTGGTCTTACCCCGGCATCGCTGCCGGTGCAACTTGAAGCTGAGGCGGAGATGACACTGCCCTCCATGAACGATATCGCGGGGGCCGGGACTGGCCAGTCGGGCTGGAGCTTTGAAAAGGCGTTGCAGGCGACGAGCAATAACCGTCACAGCTACGATGCGGTGAAGGACGACGAGGAGGAAGGAGAAAAGGGGAATGATAACGCCAGCGAGAGCGATGATGACGACGACGAGGGCGACGATGGGGAAGAGGGGAATGAGGAGAGTGGTGCAGATGGGCCAGAGGGCGACGATGCATACGACCACCACCGTCATCACCATAAAGCTGGTACGAGCGAAGAGGTCGTTTTCCGCGATGGCAACGACGCTGCTGCTGCTACAGCGTCAGGTCACATTGCGGACGGTAGCAGGGGCGATGCCGTAGACGACGATTTCCTCCTTCGCATCAGCGACAAGAAGGAGGCAAAGCGTCTGGGCAAGAAGCTCTACAAGCGGTGGAAGAAGCTGAACAAGAAGTCCAGGAAGCATAAGGGAAGTAAGAAGGAAAGGAAGTCATCGTCTAAAGATAAGTCAAGGAAAAGCAAAAGTAGCAGCGAAAAGGGTAAGGACAAGAATAAGCACAAGAAGAACAAGAAAGCTCGCGACGACGAGTCGGATCTTCTTATTCACATGGGGGGTGGTGCGGATGCTAACGAGCTCGGTTTGGTGCCGGCTGCAGAGGCGTCGGACGCTGCAGCTGAGATTGAGGCGCGGCGACGTCGGGGTGTCGTGCGTGAGGCGCAGATGCGCACGAGCAAAGCGACCAAGAAGGCCGCGCAACGCAAGGCCACTTCCGCTGAGGTGATCAGCATGGCGAAGGAGCTGGTGGCAGAGATGACGAGAGCGCGGCAGATGGACGACGACATCGTACATGGTCGTTGCACGAAGTGGGGTGCTTTCCCTCTGCATCGCGTTGCGCTGAAGAGTCGGGTGCAGGCGCGGTGCCGGCAGCAGTTTATGGCAGGGGCGCTGGTGGAGGCGGGTATTCTGCAGGAGCTCAGCTACTGGCTTTACGACGTGGATCGTGCAGAGCCCGCGCCGTACGAGCTGCGCACGACGGCGCTCGACATTCTGCTGACCCTTCCTCTGGAGGGGAGCATCCCGATGAACGACGACCTTACGCAGTTCATGGGCATCAGCCGGGAGCATCTGATCAAAACAGACCTCGGCCGCGCCCTTAACGCCCTTCGCAAGTACAACGACGAGACGGTCGATAATCGCGGCAAGTGTGTGCAACTGCTGACAGCGTTTAGCCGTGTTATCAGCGGGACGGCGGAGCGCGAACAAAACGACGAGAACAAGACCAAGGCAGTGTGGAAGTGTCAGCGCGACCCGACGGTGGCTTCGCCCTTTGAGGTCTTGGAGACGGGTTCGGAGGCGCTGCAAAAGTCTTTCATGAAGCCCAACCCGCGAGACCCGACGTCATACAACGGTTTGCTACCATGGCGACCCCCTGCGGCCACCATCACCAACGTCTCGGGAACGCTGAGCGACTACATCGAGAAGGCAATTCCACGAAAGCGTTAGGAGGGACATCTTCCCCAAAGAGCGGATGAATACTCAAAAAATGAGTAGCGCCCACCTTAGAGCGCGATGTCGCTTTTGCGAATGAACCGGCAGTGTGGCGCTGCGTGTGGGTAGTGCGTGTGTTTGTGTACTGCAAGGCTGTTATTGCTGTCGGACTTGGTTTATCCCTCTTCTCTCGTCCATACTTGTTTGTGCTGCAAGTAGCTGAAGTCCGCTGAAGTGGTCCCACCACATCCGTTTTTCCTTTCCCCAGATGTAAGGGCTCTCTATTAGTTGCTTGTTTGCTTGGCTTTAGACTTGCGGAGTAAAATCAAGGTGAACGCGAAGCTGCTGTTTGGCATCTCGGTGCACTGTGTCTGGAGCTCTCTTCTTTGCGAATCTTCTTTTGTTTTGTTCCTTTGTTTGTCTGACTGCATCGTGGATGCTTGTCTCAAACGCCTGTGCCACAGCTCCGGCCTCAAGAGCCGGCAGGCACTTCAGTCCAGCAGGAAGGCGTGTGCTGTCTTTTGTACGATTCCTTAGTGTGTTGATATGCGTGAGACGCTGCAACAACACAAATCACAACAAAACTCAGAACGGTGAAGAGGAGGTGCAGCCTCCTACGAGGAGGAGAGTGGACAAGAGAACATGGAACTTCTTCTCTCCCTACAAGGTACATCATAACAGTGACAAAAACTGCGGGCGAAGGTGACTGAACACGCTGAGCCGAGCCTACTCACGGAGCATCGGCGGGGGCAGCCCAGCTTGGATGAAAAAGAAAAAAAAAGCACTGGGCTGGATGCTCTTGTGCATAGCCGCCACCATTCTTGATACGAGAGGCCGTTTCAACTTCGTTTCTCCCTTCATTCTTTGTTGCTTTCACTCTAACTTTAACATTCTCTTCCTCGCATCTTCTCTTATCTCTGACGTTGTGTCGGCACTCGGTACTTCCGCACATCCTCGTTTTTCATGAAATCGAATGTCGGCCGCAGGTTCTTTCCCTTTTTTTTTAACTGGTGCGATTGGACTTTTTCTATTTCCTACGAACCTATAACTACATATCTATCTTCGCATTTGCATATTCGCTTGTGCGCACATAAACGCTATTGTGTGTGTGTGTGTGCTTTCCTTTCTCTGTGTACATCTCACTCATTTTCATCTTACTTATTACCGAGCACGTCCTACGGCAATTTATACACACTGCAAATACACTTGCAGCGGACTCTCTCTTTTTTTTTTCTTGGGTTTCATTGTCGCAGGTCCTACTTCTAACAAGCCACGTGGAAGGTTCAAAGGCAAGTACACCTCTGTGTTGGTGCTGGTCTCCTCTTTTTTTTCTATTGCTTGCTGCTTCGTGGCCATTTCCGCACAAACAAACACAAATACACAAACAGATATACCTGCATTCATACACGCTGCAGCTCCAGAGAGCTGAGGGGCTTGTCCCGACAGTTCTTATCATCGCTGTCGATCTGTTGTCGTTTCTATTTTTTGTCCGTTCTCTATTTCCTCCTAGACAAAGTCACACGATCTTGTCCATTCTTTCCCCCTTCTGTGTATTTGTTTCTTGTTCTGCTCTTTTGCTCCTGTTTTTTCGTTTTGTGTGTGCGATTGCGGCTTCAGATCATCAAAGAAAAGTTGTCACCACGTTTTTGCATCCTTTCTTCTCTTTCTTCTCGTTTTTCTGCGTTGCGGTCCAGATTTCATCAGCACACAGATTTTATTTCTTTTGCTTCTGTGTGTGGTGCCACCCTTACTACTGTTTCTTCTGTTTTTTTTTTTCTGTATCTATGCGCACCACGCAGTCCGGTGCATTGGCGGCGGCGCCGCAGCCGCAGCGGACGGCAAATCGACCAGCACGTCCGCTGTCGTCCTCACGCCACCCAGCCGGCCTCGGCGGTGGAAGCCGTAGCGGTAGCCACGGGCGCTCAACGCAGTTTCCGCGCACCGACGCCCCCACCTACAAACCGCTGCGCTACCTCGGCCGAGGCAGCTTCGGTGTGGTGCTGCTTGCTGAGGATACGCAGTCCGGCGAGAAGGTGGCGATCAAACGTGTCCGCTACGACCCGCGGCTGCACAACCGCGAGGTGGCGATCCTGAATTCTGTCCTGGTAGACCCGAAAACGTCCAGCAAGTCCCATGTGTCGTACACTGGGGATGAAAATGGAAGTGGCTCACCCGCCACGCCGTACGTGGAGAAGGAAAACGTGCAGGACTGGGCTGGTGTGCACCATCCTAACATTGTGGAGTTGAGGGACTCGTATGTGACGTACGACACGTCGTCCATGGGGGCAGACGTGGCGACTGCGGCTGCAGCGTCCGCCTTTCACGCGCAGATGTTTCACCAGTCCGGCCACCCAATGTCGGACTTCGGTGGGACTGGATCTGTGGAGTCCGCCTACGCGTATCTTGAGATGGTGATGAGCTATCTTCCGATGGACCTCGCTGCCCTCAAGAAGTACTTCTATCGCCATCGTGTGATGCCCAACGCGGAGTTATCCACGCTGCTTTCGTCTTCGTACCCTTCTGCTGCCACAAAGGCGGAGGGCGAGGCGGAGAGCAGCGACGATGGGCGGCCGCTGCCTCAGGGGCACACCTCCACGAGTCGGCCGGCGTCCCCACGGTCTGGAACACACATGCCACTGCGCTGGATCAAGATCTTTCTCTTCCAACTTGCGCGTGCGCTTGCCTTCATGCATGCCCACCACGTATGCCACCGTGACCTGAAGCCGGCGAACGTGCTGGTGGACCCTGACACAGGGCGTCTGCAGCTGTGCGATTTCGGCAGCGCGAAGCAGATACTGTCCCCGACGCAGGAGAAGAACGTGTCGTACATCTGCTCCCGCTACTACCGTGCACCAGAGCTGCTGTTTGGCGCGCTGCACTACGGCTGTGAGGTAGATATGTGGTCTTTCGGCTGCCTCCTCGCTGAGCTGCTGCGCGAGTCGGGCCGTCCCCTCTTCCGCGGGTGCACTTCAGTCGACCAGATGGCGGAGCTTTTCAAGGTGATGGGGGCACCATCGACGCGGGAAATGTACGCCATGAACCCGCAGTGCGCGGAGGCGCTGCTGCGCACGCACGCGATGCACAAGCCGCACTCTGCAGCCAGCACAGGGCTTCGTGTAGGCGAGATGGAGGACCACCACGCCTCCCGCGTTCATCACGATGGTTTCCTGGAGGAAGAAGAGGAAGAGGAGGAGGATGTACTGGAGGCGGCTGCGCACGACACCACTGCACCCACGCCGCGGCATCATTCTCTGCCCAACTGTGTGCCTGCCTCAGACTCTACCCTACCCTGCCACCACCACCACGCTGACGGCGATGACGTGAGCGGCGCAGACGCAGACGCCTCCCTCTCCGGCGAGGCAGCGATGCGGTTTGATGAGTACTACGATGTGCTGAAGGTGCGTGCGATCCCGTGGCGGACGCTCTTCCCCGTCGGCACGCCGAACGATGCTGTAGCGCTGGCGACGGCGCTGCTGTGCTACGCGCCGCAGAAGCGGCTGTCCGCGCCAGAGGTGGTGGAGCACGCCTTCTTTGATGACCTCTTCTCACCGTCATACGCTAAGGAAGACACCGCGGACGATGGTGGGGATGGCGAGGCGCAGACGCAGACAGGTGCGAGTACCGTTGTGGGAGATGCATCACTGCGCATGCCGAACGGACGCCTGATGCCGCTGGAGATGTTCCAGGTCACGGAGACGGAGCGCGGGCTGTTCACGGATGCCTTCTTGCAGAAGATGGCGCGACAGGCGGAGCTGATCTCAGCCGCAAGGAAGGCAGAGGAGGCACAGGGCACTGCGTCGTCAAACGTTGGAAGCCAAGCGCGATGACGGTGAGGTGCTGCCTTCACCCCACAGAAAGCAAAAAGCCGGAAAGAAACAGACTGCTCCATTTTATGAAGGTGTAGGAGTCTCAACAAGATTCTGACCTTCACTAAAGCAGAGTAGAACATACATATCTACATACACACACACTGGTAGAACGGCGCCTGCGGTTGCAGTTTTTTTTTTTTCTTCTTCTGTGCATGTCTTCCCTCATTATCACAACTTATGGCTTGTACAGGCGCGTGCTTCGGGGAAGAGGGAGGGGGCGCGGGGCTGCGCGTCCTCACTTCTCTGTTCTGACGGCGCTTTTTTGCCCTTCAAAATGGAGACGAAAAACGTGCCTGACCTTGTCTCCGCAGCAATTTCTGTGCTCTTTATTATCGGGGAAGGCGTGATGTTGGTTAGGTAAAGACTGCAAACACAAACTCCCCTTTTCCATGGTGAAAGGTGAATTGTTATAGTAAAAGAAAAAACGAACACACTTTTTTTATTGTTGCTGTCTGCTCCTCGCCATCGATTTGTCTTTCCACCTCTTTGTTTTTTCCGCGCCCCTAAACGTCTCTCGCTGAGGGCGACAGGGAACTGAAAACTCTTCGTGTTGTTTTTTCTTGTGTTCTCTGAGCGTACGCGTCTCCTCTGTTTCTTGTAGCGGAGCTCCAAACGCGTCTACAGAGGTGTTAAGGGTCGGAGTCGTGCACTTTCTGATTGCCAAGAGTGTTTTATGGATATGAAGGAATGTGTCGTTTTCGTTCCACGTCCTTTTTTTTTTTCGTCTATGTCATGCGGTGGGAGGCTAGGGCTGGCTGTCCACGAAAAACTTCAGAACAGACATGTCTACTCTGCTGCTTTCCGCTTCACTGCTGTACGACTGCTTTGTGTGGCTGCGGTGTGAAGTCCTTTAGAATGCCGTTTTTTTTTTCTCACGCACCGTCTTTTCTTTTCGGTCAAGCTGTTTTCCTTCTTTACGCGCAAACAGCCGCCCACGTACGTGAACAATGACAGCCGACAGAAAATAAAAAGAGAAAACTCACACAAACACGGACACGCGTTTCTCTTCTCTCCCTTTTTTGTCTGTGCGTTTGTCAGTCTGGTGTTGTGTACCCTCAACCGAATCGAAAAGTGTTCTTGCGATGCGAAACAAAAAAGAAGGTGCCAAGAAAAAAAATCTCCATTTTCCTTCCTTTTGTTTCATCGTGTGAACTTTGTTTTCTTTTCTTATTTTGTTGTTGCCGGTTTTTGTTTTCTTTGTCTTCTTTTTGTCTCCCTCCTTATAATTGGCATTCGCGATTTTGTTTTCGCTTCCGCCCTTTTAGAGGAGTGTTACTTCCTCTTCTTTTATTTCCCTTTGGGAAGCCCGCTGCACACACACACAAAAGAAAAATACACCAGGAAAGAAAGAGAGGCCTGTGAATATTTGGTTGCTTTTTTGTGAAGATACCAAAGATCCTCAAGCGCGCTTATCTAAATTTATATATTTAACAGAAAAAAACTGTTTCTCTCTTCATGCTTTGCGGCTACAGTAATTAAGGAGCCATTGGATACATCGAGTTTTTTTTTTATAAAACGCGTGCCGCTCTCTCGGCTTTTTGTTTTCTGTCAGACTTCCTGGATGTGTTGTTCACACAGCTGGAAGTGCTCTCACTTCGCTTACTCTATGTCTGTTCAAGTTTTACTTTTTCTGTTTGTGTGTTTTGCTAATGTCTCTCGCGACGCCTCATTTTCGACTTTCACATCGTTATTTGGCAAGTGAAGTTTCTCACTTCCTCGCCCTTCTTTCTGTGTGTCTCTTTTTTTATTATTTTCTTTTGTCAGATCATCTTTCATTTACTTTGTATCTGAGTGATACCCGCTTTTTTTTTTTGTTGTGTGTGTGTGGGCTCTTCATATTTTGCGTCCCTTTTTCCCTCTCTTTTCGGATCTTTCCGGCGCTTCATCTCTTTCTCTGTGCCTCACAAGTACACAGGTTTCAATGAAGGTCGTAGAGCTCTGCATTGAAATTGATGTGTGCGTGTGCATGACGTATTTTATGTGTTGATGAGTAAGAAATACCGAAGCAGGGTGAGTCTTTTACTTTTCCTGTGAAGTGTTTTGTGACTTTCGCCCTCTCGTTCTATTTTCACAGCTTGGTACGCCGATCTGAATCTTTTTTTTTCTCTGGGGGGGTCTTGGCCCGGTTTTCTTCTTCTTTGCTGCGTTGTCTAGGCTTTCAGCCCTTGAAGTAGTCTTGCCGAGCTCTTCCTCCATGGCAGAAGGCGTCTTCAGTGCTCTTTTATTTCCGTACGTTTTATGCACCCGAGCTTGGTGGGACGTTGCCGGCCCTCAAGCAGCCTTCTTCCATACTTTTTGTTCTCGTTTCGTAGGGTGCAGCGTCGAATTCCGGTGCTTATTCATGGATGCTGGCCTTTTTGGTAACAAAAAAAAGGCAAATCACAGGTCTTGCGCGTTTTTGTTTGTTCGTCTACAGACTACAAATAGCGCTAGTGTTCACGACACCGTTACATGACTACGCGCTATTGCACCATGCTAAGTACGAGGCGCGCTACAGTGTCTGTTGCGGCTCTTTTGCTCTGGTAAGGTGAAGTACTCGACGGTCACTCTCTTCATTTCTGTTCTTTGTGCGTACTCGTGCTTACTTGCGTTTTTTTTTCTTTCGATGTACTCAGCGCATTTCACACAGACCCATGCACCGGTGCAGGAGAGAGAAATCAGAATACACAGCAAAAAAAAGCCATAATAAAGCAGCAATGAAAAAAGAGTTTTTTTTACAATGCGCAGCAACAACGAAGAACTGACACAACACAGGCGGTGTTGCTTGCTGTCTTGTGTGTTATCATCAGCTGCTTCTGCCCCCTCTTCCTCCCCTCTCTTCCATATCGATCACTTTAGATAGAAGCGAGCTTTTCTCGAGGGAAGGAAAGAAAGGGGGGGGGGATCATCAGAAAGCGGAATAATGGCACCAATTTCTTTCCTCCAGCTCCCTCTTGTGCTCTCTTCACTTGAACGATCCTCACCCTCTCTCTCTTTTCGTGTTCTCGCCTGTTTATCATCACTCATCAAAGCTGAGCCCTTTGCTGGTTGTGTTCTCGCTTGGTTGGTTACTTTCTCGTGCAGTGGTGACCCACACGGTGAACCGCACGGCAGCTTCGTGCACTCCACACTCGACACTCGAGTCTCTGTCTTTTTTTTTTCTACTTACGATCGACACACGCGCCCCTCGTCCACTTCTGCTGACATCGTAAACAAAGGCCAGCTGCTGTGCAGGCAGTACCTCCTCCCCCCCCCCCCTTTAGTGACTTTTGCACGAGGTGCTATTTTACAGCTTTCTTTGAGTTTTTTTTTTAGTTCTTACATCTATTTCCTTTTTAATATAGCCTCACTTCGCTGCTCGTTTGGACTCGCTCCTGCCCACGTGGTCTTACTGCTTTGTTACGGCGAATCACCTTTAGCGATGCACCGTCGACTGTTTCCGGCACCGCAGCGGCGTTCGCACGCCCTTGCGTCCGCTCTGTGGTGTCGTTCGTTGACGCTGCGCACGTCGCCGCTCTGGCGAGGCAGCGTGAGTGGCGTTGCACTGTTCAGCACTGGTGCAGGGCAGCGGTGCTTCTTTTCCTTCTCGCGGGCATCGCGCGTGGAGGAGAACACGGGCCCAAAGAAGAAGGCTGCTGCATCTTTGAAGCCAGTAAAAAGTTCAGCATCTTCCTCTTCATTGATGGAGGCCGATGCGGGCCCCGCGAGCGCTGCTGCCCCAGCAGTTGCCACGACTAGCTCGCACACTGAATTCCAGAGCGAGTTGGAATCGAAGCTAATCGCGCTGCGTCAGTTGTACCTCGAGCCCTATGACTCCGTCTACCACTTCCTCAACCCACTGAAAAGCACCACGCCGATGGTGATGCTGCTGGGTAATCACAGCTCCGGCAAGTCCACCTTGATCAACTACATCGCCGGCCGCGAAATCCAGGAAACTGGCGTCGCACCCACCGACGACGGCTTCACGGTGATCAAGCGCGATAGCTTCGACATGGACTCCGATGGGCCCAGCATGGTAAGCAACCCCAAATATCAGTACCAGGCGCTGCAGCAGTTTGGTATCTCCTTCGTAACGCACTTCAAGATGAAGACGCGTACGATGGCAGCGACGTCGCGGGTGCCGATGAACATGGTGCTGGTAGACACCCCAGGCATGATCGACACCCCGCTGCACAGCAGCGAGACGGTCACGATGACAAGCAATGCAGGAGACTCGATCTACGGCAGCGACCACACCCGCGGCTACGACTTTCTCGGGGTCACGCGCTGGTTTGCGCAGCAGAGCGATGTCATCCTGCTCATGTTCGACCCGGCTAACCCAGGCACCACTGGCGAGACGCTCGACGTCCTCACGAAGTCCCTCGCCGGGTACGAGCACAAGTTTCTGCTCGTCATGAACAAGGCGGATGTGTTTAAAAAGGTGACAGACTTTGCCCGGGCGTACGGCACGCTGTGCTGGAACCTAAGCAAAGTGATGAAGATGAAGGACATCCCACGCGTGTACACGACATGCACGCCACTCGACAAAAACGCCAAGGTGATGACGGACAACGCAATGTTAATGCGGAGCGAGACGGTGCCGGATGCAGAGCTGTCGCGGCAACGCAATGAGATTATGGACGAGATCATGTCCGCCCCTATTCGCCGCATGGACAACCTCATCACGGAGACCGAGGACAGCGCGCGCAACCTCCTCCTCGCCGTGCGGGCTGCCAAGGTGCTGCGCCAGGACTACCGCCAGCGTGAATTGGTGGTCTACTCTGCACTGGCCTCCGCCTGTCTCTTCGGCCCTGCCATAGCAGTGGTTCTCTCGTCCGTTAGCCTGACGGGCACCGCACTGTTGACGCTGCTGTCGGTGGCAGTAGGCTGTGGTGGGTTGGTGGCGGTGCGAGCGTACTTGAAGGAGTGCGAGCGAAAAATCCTCGACACCTCTGATTACGTGCTGAGTCGCCTCTTCACGGCGAAGACGCGCACGAAGGACGTCGAGCTGCGCTGGCAGCGTATTGTGAAGCCGGAGATGATGCGCGTCGTCGCCACATGTCACGACAACGGTGCGAGCGGCATCACGACGCTGCCGACGTGCTCGGCTCGTGCGTGTCGCGGGATTGAGACGATGTTGAATGACGAGGTGCCGCTGCTGCGTCGTGCCGTTACAGAGTACAAAGAGGCCTACTTCCGTGGTAAGGGGAAGTCTGCCCCCCGATCAATCGAGTAGCGTTGAGGAAGGCTGACTGGGGCGGGCAGGCGAGAAAGGAGGTAGACGAAGAGGGACAGGTTGGCGGAGTGTGGGGTTTACCCGCGACTCCCCTTTTGTTTCTGTGGGTATGTCTGTGTGGGAGCGAGAGTGACGGGTGTCTTCTCTATGCTGTCAACGTTACTGTGATTTCGTGACACCAATTAATCCTCTCTCTTTGTTTGCCTTCTTCCCTTTGTGTTCTTGCACACTGGTGTTGTTGTGAGTGACTATCAATTTTTGCCGCCCCTCATCCTTCTGGTGTTATGTCTTTTTTTCTCTCTGATGTGCTCTGCATCACACCTGCCACACCCCGGCTGCATCAACAGACGGTGCAGCCCCCGTTCCTTTTCTTTGATCTTCTTGCTCTGCACCTCTTCGCGTTTACGTCTTGCGGACATGTGGGGTGACTTTCGCATGGGAGGGTCCCATCGTGTCTTTGATTTCATCTTCTTTTTTTTGTAGTCGCGGAAAAAAAAACTATTTCATCAGCCTCTAACTCTTCCCCGGAGAGGTTCTGGCGGGCTCGTACCCCCCCCCCCTTCTCTCAACCATTGACGCGGTGACAAAAAAAAGCTCCTGCAACGCAACCAAATGCACTTTTCTGCCCTTTCCTCCCGTTTTTGCTGGTTGCTGCTTCTAACGCCTTCGCCGCACTTCATAGCTCATTCCTTATTTAAAAGAAAAGAAAGGAATGAAAGATGTAAATTGTAACAAGTCGCTGTTGGGGCGGTGGTGGTGCTGCTGCCCTTCGGTCATCCTGCTTCCTCCCCCCTCCCCCCGCACCTCTCGTACACCCTCGTGCTCTATCCTTCCTTTGCTGGTATTTCTTTGTTCTTCTCGTTGTTTTCGGTCTGCGATGGCATTACCGGCAGTTTTTCAAAGCACTCTCTTATCAATCATTGTTTGTTCTTTCGTTCTCCCTCGCTCTTTTTGCGTGCAGTTTTTTCCTCCTGTTTACCTATCGACTCACGATGCAGTACGTTATTCAGTCCTCCTCCATCATCTCCGCTGCGTTGCTGCACGCGATGAAGGACGTGCTGGGCCTCGCCGATGCCTTCATGGAGACCTCCGCGGAGGGCCCACACCGCGTGACGGTCAATGGCAAGACATACAAGGGTCTGCAGGCGGTCCTGCTGGCGCTGCGCATGCAGGCCTCCACCCCGGAGCAGCAGAACTTTTTCGGTGACAGCGACAACGAGGAGCAGATAGCGTTGGTGAACCAGTGGGTGGGGGCCGCGTCGATTCTTGAGGTGGACGCCATGCGCGCGGCGAACGACGCAACGGCTTCCGTGGCGAAGACAGTCTACGCCGATATCGAACGGATTCTCGCCTCGACGCCCAACGGCGCCACTCAGTTCCTCACGGGAAGCCCACGCGCCACCGTTGCCGACCTCCTTGTCTACGCCGCCGCTTTCAACCACCCCCTGCACAACGAGGTGCTGCCGACCACGATGGCCTGGGCTGCCCATGTGCAGGAGGACGCTAGCGTGGCCCCTCTTCGCTCCGCCGCAGTCGTTGCCCATCACAAGGCACATAAGAGTGCTGCGGCTGCGGGTGGTAAGGCGGAGGTGACGTACGTGAAGCCCTCGGAGGAGGAGATCCTACGCCGTCGTGCGGAGAAGGAGAAGGCCAAGGCGGAGAAGGAGGCAGCGAAGGCCGCAGCGGCAGCTGCGAAGGGCAGCGATGCACCTGTGGAGGAGAAGAGTAAGAAGGCATCTGCCAGCCCCAGCGCGAAGGGCAAGAAGGCGGAGCTCGACTCCACCAGCCTCTACGTGCGTGTCGGTCAGCTGACGAACCTGCGTCGTCACCCCGACGCGGACCGGCTCTTCATTGAGGACATGGTGCTCGGCGATGAAACCCGCACCATTGTCAGCGGTCTTGTGGAGCACTACAAGGCAGAGGAGCTAGAGGGAACCTACTGCCTCGTCGTGTGTAACATGAAGCCGAAGCCGCTGATGGGAGTGACCTCGCACGGGATGGTGCTGTGTGCCAAGAAGGAGGAGAAGGTGCTGCTGATTCGTCCCCCGGCAGGCGCAAAGCCAGGCGACCGCGTACTCTTCGGCGCCAGCTACGATGCCGCTGTGGCTGCCGCCGCACCGCCAGAGCCGGTGTCGGGCAACAAGATGAGTGAGGTGCTGTCCCACCTGCGCACGAACGGAGAGGGCGTGCTCTGCTGGAAGGGGGAGCCTGCGCTGCACCTCTCTGGCGCAGCCATCGTCATTGCAGAGATGCCCGATTGCCCGGTGAGTTAAAAAAAGAAAGCGTTATTTTGCTGTAGCAATAAACAAACCGCAGATACCCAAACCAAAAAAAAAAAACAGATGGTGCGGCGAAGAACTCACGTTCCCGATGCACATCTTACATGAGGGTAATGAGGGGCGAAAGAGAACAAGCAGAAGAAGAGTGTGTCGAGCATCTTGGCACATTCTTCCTTGTTCTTCGCTCTGATCACTCGCCAAGATAACTGTGGATCTCGTCCTGCGCATGTTGTGAAGTGTGAGTCGCTTCAAAAAGAAAGAAAAGCGGTTCCCCCGCTGGAAAGGGGAAATGAGTGCAGAACGATGCCGCCCAAGCAGAGGAATGCACCTCGGACTACCCCTGCTGCGTTTGCGAAGGTGTTTTCGTGTCTTTCCTACTCCGCTTTGCTACGGCATAGAAAAAAAAAAAGTGGCGAGATCACTAACCGCATACTGTCTTCGGACTAAAAGAAAGCAACCCCCCCAAAAAAAGTAACCTGGTGCCTAGAGATCAAATGACGCAGGTGAGTCTCTGGACAGCTGCGGCGCTGTGCTGCACTGGGGAGATGTCGCACCAACCGCTCTACCCTGTGACAGCCTACAACACTTGTGAGCACCGTTTGCTGTTTTATTGTTGTATTGTTTTACGCTGCGCATTCTCGTTATGCTGCTTCCACGGTTCTGGTTGGGGTATTCGTGGGATTCCTTCGTTGCGCTGTGTTCGTCGTCTTTCCTGCCGTTCTTTTTTTTTTTGCTGCTGGTTTGCTTACTTGCGTCTCACCTTTCCCACCTTCCTCTCCATCTCGCTTTGGTCTTTGCGTTGTTCCCTCGTCACGTGTGCCTCTTCGCGTTCCACTTCATAACTTTGAACACGCACACACACACACACACACACACACACACACACACACGTTGCTGTCGGTCTTGCAGTAGTTTGCGAACGTTTTATCTCCGTGTATCCACACATGGCGTCCAACATCACCGCTGAGCGTTACGAGCAGCTCAAGAAGGAGCGTACGTTCCACAAGTTCACGTTCCGTGGGCTGGAGATCGACCCTGCTTGCGCTGACGGAGGAGAGTTCAAGGCGCTGGTGCACGCCCGCGCGCGCGCGCAACATGAACCCGCCACGCCGACCGCCGCCCGCCGGTGCTGCCTGAAGCGCCTGCGCGAGGCGAAGAAGCACGTGAAGGTTGGCGAGAGCCGAGGGCTGTGAAGACGCACCTGCGCGACGTGGTGATCACGCCGGAGATGGTGGGGTCTGTGGTGGCCATCTACAACGGGCACAGTTCAACGCTGTGGAGATCAGGGTGAGATGATCGGCCACTACCTGGGCGAGTTCTCGATGAGCTACAAGCCCGTGCTGCACGGCCGCCCGGGTGTTGGTGCGACGCACTCGTCTCGCTTCATCCCGATCAAGTAAAGCTTCTCTCCCTGTGTCTCTCTCTGTGTGTCCGTGTGCACATGCACATGCATTGACCAGGGTCCTTTTGCTTTCTCCTTGTCTGGATTATTCTCTTTCTCTTCGACGCCTCGGAAGGGGGGCTTTTGCTCCCACCCGCGGCGTCTGAGGCGGAGAGCACGCGCTGTTTCACGTGAGTCCGCATACTCGGTGTTATCCTTTACAGGCTCTTTTTCTGTGTTTTCTCTTTTGAAAAAAAAAAAAACTACAAAAGGATGCAAAAAAAGAAAGGACATCTGCTCAGCTGAGGAGGTGTAGTGGGGGGTGTCATCTGCGCTGGCGCTGCGCAAAAAAAAAAAAAGGTTGGGAAGAACGGCGTTTAACGTCGCGTTGCCTGTGCAACGAGGCTGCGAGAGTCGTGTGTCACCACCGGAGGACTTCTTCACGCTAGGCAAAAAGGACTTCTTCGAGTCCATTCATGGGATCAGCTCTGTTCTGTAAGGCGGAATCACCGTGAACACGAACCTGGTCATCGGAGCTAATACTCAAAGGTGAAGGGGAAGGATAAAAGGATGCGTGCTAATTTTGACCCTTACTGTCTGCGTTTTTAAGAGACCTCCATCTTGTCTCACGGGTCATCTCGTTCTCGTGGACTTACTCGACGTCATCATCTTTTTTACTCTTTCTCTTTCCTTTGCAGCCTCTACTGGCACGCCCCTCTTCATTCGAAGACACACGAAAACAAAACAGTAAGTAGCATAAACAAGCTTTAAAAAAAAAAGAAAGATGCCCCCGAAGACGGCGAACAAGAAAATGAGCAAGGCGGTTGCACGCCGTGACAACTTCGACGAGGCCACTATCGATGCCCTCGTGAAGGCGATCGAGGGCAAGGCGAAGAAGGGAACGACCAAGTCGCAGCTGAAGCAGAGGGATAGCAAGTCCTTGATGACTGCTGCCGATGCTCAAAACCACATGCTTGCGGAGCAGATGCGAAACGCTTTCTTGGCCCAGATGAAGGAGCAGGCGGCGATGCCGGACCCAACCTACATCAACGTCCCAGAGCCACTGACGGAGGAGGAGAAGAGCTGGCAGGAGGTGGCGCCGAACAAGTACATCCGCTACGAGCAGTTCCAAGGCAGCGATGAGGAAATGAACTTTATTGTGAAACTTTTCACGGAGGAGCTAACCGAGCCCTACAGCAGCTTTACCTACCAGTACTTCGTCTTTGGCTGGCCGGACCTGTGCATCACGGCGTACGGCGTGGAGAGCGAGACGAAGCCGGACGCGAGTGTAACGGGCGAGAAGGTGGGTGCGGTGGTTTCCCGAGTGACACGCAAGCGTGCTGGCATGCCGCTGCGCGGGTACGTGGCGATGTTTGCCGTGGTGCCGGCCTTCCGCGGCTTCCGCTTGGGCAGCCGTCTTGTCTCTCTCACCGTAGAGCTGATGCGCAAGAAGGGCTGTGACGAGGTGTACCTCGAAACACCCACGTCCAACGAGCGTGCGCTGCGCCTGTACTTGAGCCTTGGCTTTGTGAAGACGAAGTACCTGCCCCGTTATTACCTCGACCACTCTGATGCGGTACGTCTGAAGCTGTGGCTGAAGGATGCGGTACCGAAGAGCACCACCGAGGAGGTGAAGGAGGTGGAGAATGCAGAGTAGACTGGGATCTTAAACAAACAAAAAAACAATGAAAAGCTAGCATCAAAGGCGAAGAACTCGGATTTTTATGATTTATCGTTTTTTTCTCGTTGGCTGCTATGAGGCGCGTGTGTGCTGGTACGTGTGTGTGTGTACGTATGTGTGTGTTTGAGCCTGTTTCTTGTCCTTCCTTGCATTCACCATTTTGCTTCAGCCGAACAGCTCGGTTTGACGTTGACGGTGAGGTAAGGGGCACACCTGGCAGAGACACACATACACAGACACGCGCACCCGTCCTCTCCGTATTCATCTTTCACAGAGTCAGTTGCCGTCTTGGTTTGTCACCGTTACTGAACTAATAACTAATGGTGTGTTTGTTTATTTGTTTGTGCAACGTGTTGGCTATGTGGGTTTCATCAGCTGAGGAAGAGGGGCGACCAGCAGTGGTTTTGTTTCCTTTTCTCTGCCTGTTTTCTTCCTTCCTCGCTGCACAGCTGTGACCTCCTTGTCTTCGTTTGGCTGATCAGGTAAGTACCTCCTCTGCGCACTCGCATACCGTCGGGCGTTGCTGCGTTGGCAAGCACCTCTCTTCCACGTTGCTTTTCAGTGTTTTCTGTCTTTGATGCAATCGTTTGTGGTTGTGTTTGATGTGGTGATGAGCAGTGTCTTTGTTTCTCTATCTAATGAAAGGCCTTTTTTCGTCTCGCCGCCTTCGCCTGTAAGAAGCAGTGCTTGCTGAGCGCGTGCCCTTTGCCCTCATCCTGTTTCTCTCTTTTTTCTTGCGGATCTGTGAGTGGGAGAGTGCTTTACTGACGGCCGTGGGAAAGCTCTCTTTTTTTTTCGTTTGTTTTGCCGTTTGTGACAGTCTGTCTGTGCGTGTGTGAGTGTTTACGTCTAGACAGTTATCTTTGGCTCGTCAGGTCTTTTCACTCTTGCTTTTTTTTTCCTGTGGGTTTTTTTGGTCGTTGTGAAACGCCGCTTGTTTTCGCTCTTTCTGTCTTCTCGAGGGCATCGGAAAACACGCGTGATGCCCGTGACTGTTTGGGTAACAAGGCCCAAAACACCCTTTTGAATGAGAGAGCAAAAATGTACTACTTTCTTTTTCAGCGGTCTACCTCTTTTTTGAGTGCGTGTGTGTGTTTCCAGTGTCGGCGCTACTGGATACGGTATGGGTGTTGAGCACATGCTCTACGCAGGTGGGTTCTTCTGCTCCTTTCCCCCTCCTCCCTCCTCGTGTGTGCGGCGTGCATCAATCGCGTAGGCAGGCGGAGTTGCCGAGGTGACAATTGGGGTGGGGGTGGGGAAGGCAAAGCGTTGGTCTCAGAGGGAACCGCACTGGGCAAGAGGGAGAGTAAAAGAGATTTTTTAAAAAGTGCGCGAGTGTACGCCGAAAATAGTAATAATAAAAAGAAATCGTCGTAGCCAACTCGTGTGTTTTGTGTGTCGTTCACGCCGTGGACAGTTGCGGCGCGGTCGCACTCATGTCTTACTCGAGCAGCAAACTGGGGAACGCGAAATAACATGCCAACTCTCCTTCTTCTGCTGCCTCTCCTCTCATGCTTTTTGTTTTTAGTGATTCCTACATAAAAGGGGGAGTAAGACAACAAAAAAAGGACGCATACGAGACGCCATTTCTCTCGACCCTCTCTCCCTACTGTAGAGGAGTCAACTCAGTGCGAGTGCTTGACTGCCCCGCACTGTGTTTCTTCGTGAACCCACGCTGGCACGGACGCCTCCACGCGAACTTCTTTTAGTAGCCCTTTCTGTTTCCTCAGTGATGCACGGCCGACCAGCTCAGCGCTCCCTTCCTGTGTTGAAGCGGCGGTCGTCACCGCAGTCGACCTCGTCGCCTGTGGACTTCCGCTCGCACACCGACAAGAGCAACACTCCCCAAGTCGCACCGGTGGACGCGGCTGGCGCCACCTCCTTCGGTCAGCCCAGAACCACGCCGACAACCCTGAACTCTCCCGGAGCCCCTCTCACGCGCCAGCGGCAACAGCAGCTGCAACAAAATGCTGGGGCAGCGGCCGCAGAGGCAGGCGGGATCGGTAGCTCAAGACTGCGCACGGCTGTTTTAGCGACCTCAACGTCCTCGCGACTCCTGTCATCGCTGGCAGCGACAGAGAACCAAAAGACAGAAGGGCCACCGCACCACACCTCTTCTCAGGGAGGGGAGTTTTCCACAGTAGCCGGCGGCGTCGATGGTGCCACTACCGGCAGTGGTGCTGCTGCTGCTTCTTTCAGCACTGCCAACACGGGAGGCTCGGCCCTCCCGCCGCCCACGAGCACCAGCACGACCACCGCCGCTGCCGTGCGCGCAGAACGGTTGCGGGAGTTGGAGGAGTTCGTCTTACAACGGGCAGGGCGAAACACGCCGATGGCAGACCGCCGACGCGCGATCCATAAGACTCTCTCCTTGCTACCCTCCCTGTAT
This sequence comes from Crithidia bombi, assembly GCA_900240985.1. Lineage (NCBI taxonomy): Eukaryota > Euglenozoa > Kinetoplastea > Trypanosomatida > Trypanosomatidae > Crithidia > Crithidia bombi. The sequence goes on from OESO01000073.1 coordinate 317,217, forward strand.
CCGCAGCTCGCGAACGTAATGTCCTCCGTGCAGCGCTACTTCGAGGACGTGGCTGCTCAGCTGCGTCGCTCAGAAGATGACACGGCAGAGGCCCTTCGTCAGCAGGAACGAAGGCTCTATGCCGAGTTCGAGACCTTCTTTGAGGGCAAAATCAGGGAACTGGTGGTGGCGCGGCAGAAGGCGGAGGCGCGCGCGGAGGCCGAGCACGCTGCTGCCTTAACTGTTCGTAAAGAGCGCGACTCTGAGCTGGTTGAGGTGAAGGAGGAGATCCTGCAACGGCTGAACGAGTGTGAGCATACTGAGGAGCAGTTCCGCGACTTTCGCCACCTCATCGCGTCGGTCTTCCAAACGAATCAGCAGCTGACGCTGCGCATTGATCAGCTCGAGAGCGTCCTGTCCCGGCATCGCATTGACATTCCCCCCGCCAGCGAGGAGGTCTCGGCCTACAAAACGTCCTCGGAGGCCAAGGCGGCGGGCAACGGTCGCAGCAGCAACGGAGACAACAGTGGCCCCAGCAGCAGCACTGAAGTACGCAGTCTTTCGACGCAGGTGCCGGTGGAGTTCATGGCAGTTGCGAACAAGGAATTGGTGAAGTCGCGCCTCACGCTGCAAAAGGAGCTGCTGCATTCGGCCTTTGATGACCACTCCGCATACCGCCTGCGCATTGAGGGTCTCACGCGGCAGAATCAAGATTTGGCGTTTCACATCACCGAGCTGGAGGAGAAGGTGAGGGAGCTGCATACGTACATCCACCAGAAGCGGTTTATCACCCGGGTAGACGAGAACGGCGAGGAGACAATGCCGCTGACGCCGCGACCGCGCGAGGTACCGCTGGCCCTGCAGACAGAGCTGGGCATTGAGCTGCGCCACTCCACGGCGAACATCCTGACTGAGCTGGCGATCGTGGCCATTAACATGAAGCACCAGCTAAACTCGGCCCTCCTGCGCGCACGGCAACTGCATGCATTTGCCTCCTGGCTGCACGAGGCCGACTCCGCGATGGACTCCTCCTCGACCGGTGCTGGGGTGATGGGGGTGATGCTGCAGCAGGTTACCGAGGCGGCTGTGATCCCTGTGTTTCCGGTTGCGTCGTGGCCGTCGATCCCGCATTTCCTGCGCACCAACGTGTCACCGGAGGTTCGCAACTGCTTCTGGACGGAGGCGCAAACCGCCTGTATTCTGTATAACTTTTTCATCTCCTACAAGGCCACTCGTGCCCGCGCGCGGTTTGTGCGGGACAGCAAGATGTTAGCGCCACGTGTCTATCAGCTTTTTGAGTACCGCCGGATTTTGCTGACGCGCCTTGACGCGAGCAAGGAGGACGCCGCGCTGTCGGAGGACCGAATTCCCTTTGGCTATGTAGTCACACAGTTCGCACGGGAGGTGCTGACGCAGCTGTCTCCAAAAAACTCGCACGACGCCCTTCCTTTGGTGCTGCCTGGCACCATTGCTACACGCTACCCGCTGAACCCACCTGCAAAGGCAGCGTTGGCCGCACAGAGCACCTTCACAACTGCCCCGAAGGCCGGCGCAGCAGCAGCGGACCGGAAGCAACCCGTAGGAGATAACATGAGCGTGGAGGAGTGCGAGTGGACTGAAGCGGCGCCGGTGGTGGAGCTCGACTGGACTCACTTCACCTACAACATGTGGTACGCGGCGATGCGCTACCAAGCAACCCAACCGCTGTGCCAGCTGTTTGTCGACCTCGTCGATGGCCGGCTGCCGCTGGAGACGTTTGACGTGATGGAGAGGGTGCTGGCACGGGTGCAGCGGCTGGTCGACCAGCTCGACAACGACCGCAGTCGCCGTTTCTCGTACCCTCGCTTGGTGAACGGCGTAGTGCGATGGGTGAACGACTCCGGCGCACAGGCCGTGGTGCGCGGCGTTCAGGCAGTCGTGCAATCCTTCGAGAGCAATCACACCCCCGCGCACGGCGGCGTCATCGGCCCTCTTGCCCTGTTCGCGGATGAGACGTACTGCGACCGCCAGGAGGTGCCTGCATTGGTCTCCAGCGAGGCCACCGCACGGCAGCACGGCAGCTCCCTTGTGCCTGTGAATACCACAGCAGCAACGAAGGCCGCTGCAGGCGTACGTGAAGGGACCCGTACGGCGCTCCCCGGCTCTCTCATCGTTCGCCAGCTGCCGACTCCGACCATCGCCGCGACCGCCTCGCCTGCACTGGCGCTCCCCCCGCTGGGGGCGACTGTGTTTGTGCGGTACTGGCGCAACTACGTCCGTGATGCATTGGAAGGAGTCTACACACGCATCGAAGCGGTGCTGGCGCCGCTGGTGGAGGAGAGTGAGGTGGTGGTGGGGCTCTACCTACTCTCCGTGCCCCGGGCAAAGGCGGTGCTGGCGGAATTGGATCACTTGGAGCGACAGGCCGCCCCGTGCTCTACTACCTTCGGGGGCACCGGTTCCGACGGTGGTGCCTCTGCCTTCGGGTTGGCTGGACAGAACGCCGAAGACGCGCTGACAGGGGCGAAGCTGGTGGCAGAGGCGGCCGATCTGCTCGGTGTGCATGGCGTGGCCCGCAGCTTTCTCAGCTTACTCGAGTCCCGCAAATGGGCGTTGCAGGAGAAGAATACAACCGCGCAGCAGGTGGCGACGGAGACAGTGATGAAGGCGGTGGGTCAGCTGCCGCGTTTTAAACTCAGCGCCCACTTTCCGTTTCATGTGCAGCGGCAGCAGGCGGCGGCAGCAGCGGAGCTCCGTTTGAATTCTGGCGAGGCGGGAGAGGATGAGGACGCAGCGGAAGAGGAGACGGCCCCAGTTCATCTGCAGTCTCCACTGGCGGCGCCGTCGCTGACCACGCCGAACGAGACACCGCTGTCGCAAAAAGCCTCCACGACTGGTGGGAGCAGGCCGAACAAAAAGGTGGACCGATCCCAAAGACGCAATGCGAAGAAGAGTCTCGCGATTCGGGTAGTGATTCCCGTCGATGTAAAGAGCAACCCACCCGTGAACTCGCCGAAGCGTCAAGACTCCCACCTGTCTGGTCAGCGGCAGAAAAAGGGGGAGCAGCAGCGCCCGCCAAAGGCATCACGCAGCAAAACAGGCGGTGCTGTCAGCAACAGAGACTCGACATCTGAGTCGGTGGAAGCGGAGCTGGTGGAGTGGTACAGCCTGCGGCACGTTCTGCGACAAACCATGCCAGACTTTCCTTTTCTCCTGTTCCAGCCGGACGCGCACGAGCGCGAAGAAGCGGTGGCGACGCTGGCAAAGCTCTCAGTGCTGAGGGCCTTCGAGGAGAGTCCGCCAACTGCGACGGCAGAGGAGTAGCAAAGCGAAGACAAGCCTCTCTTGTGCTAACTCGAGCTCCACTTTTTTTAAGCGCTGCATGACGACCGTACATCGTGTCTTCCGTTTATTTGGCTATCTACCGTGCGTCCTATCGAAGAGAGCCGAGCAACACGAGAAGGCGCTAATCTCCTTGATATTTACCCGATGTATATAAGAAAATTAGTTTGCGTGGTTTCTTCTGTGCGAGCACACACATAAATGCACACAAACGAACGCGTGGTTCTACTGCTACTTCTCTTAATTTATTTGCCTTTTTTTTGGTGGTGATGGTGGTGGGTATTCGGAAGCTGCCAAATAATCGAGCGCACCCTGCATGGTTGCGCCGCTCTTCTCTTCTGCATGCCTACCGACCTGTACAACTATTTATGTACCTGCGTGTACCACGCTCGTCACCTGGCGTTGAAGTCGATGTACATCAAGAGCAGAAAAACGTAGCCCTTCTGCCACACCCTAACCAGCCGCTTTTTTTTTTTTTCTAAGCGACCGAGAGACAAACAAGAATACAAGCAAACAGATAAAAACGTTATGTTTGGCTTTGCGGAAACGCGTCACTTCCTGCTTCGAAAGCTAAGAGCCAAAGTAGGCGATTGTGAACCACGGGCGTAGTTATGTGTTCCTTGGAACATTTGCGGATCCAGTATGGTGTACAGAAAACAAGAAACAGAGAAAGGCTGTTCCGATAAGTAGGAGCTCTTTGCTCACACTCGTTTTATAACCAGAGAGAAAACAAGCAAGCAAAGAGCTGCACGTACAGCACACTTTGTTTCTGCTTTCTTTTTTTTTGTCTCTTTTTCGCGGCACTACATTAAAACCACGTTGTGGTTTAAGAAAAACAACAACAACAGAAAAGGCCATGTCCCTGCGCATTTCACAAATGTCATAATCTTCGCATTCTCTGCACAAACATCTTCCCACACTTCTTCTTTTTTTGCTCTACCTTTTTTAACGATTGTTTTAATTTGCCTCGCAATGCGCTCTCCTTGCCGCTGCACATCTTGCCACATCCCATCGCGTTCCGGTTTTGTTTGCACGTGCTCAGCCAAC
>OESO01000073.1:331039-349490 GCA_900240985.1 Crithidia bombi
GGGCAACTTCACTGAAAGCAGTTCGGGCTTTGTGTCAGTGGTGGATGTTGATGATTTTGTGAAGGCTGGCGATTATTTTGCGGGGAGTGCGATGCGGTTGGACGCTAATTTCTTCGTTGCGAGTGAGTTCTCGGGTTTAGCTGATGACGCTATTGTGTTTCGCGCTGAGGCTGCTTCCGCAGCGGCTCGTATGTTGGAGGGGGAGTGTTTGGAGGATGCGTTTGTTTTCCCGCCTGTTGAGAGAAAGGAGGTTGATGCGGTGAGAGGTGCGTCGAATATGTTTGACGCGGAGAGTGATGGGTTGTTTGTGGAATTGCCGAAGAAGTTGTCGGAGTCGGCTGAAAGTGTACGACAAATTGAGTTTGCGGCCTTGCAGTGGAGTAAGTTGTCGATGGAAATGGAAGCTGTTCGTGCGTCTGGAACGTGAGGAGGTTGCAGAGCGTGCGATCTTCAGGCGTACTTGTCTGCTGCAGCTGGAAGCGACACGACGAAGTGACGTTGAGGCGGCGGAGAGGATGTTGCGGGCGGAGTGGAGCTCGCTGTGTCGCGTCTCCTGGGCTGCCGTGCTTGCCGGCCTCGTGAACGCGATCCTTGTGGAGGAGGCAGCGCACCGAGATAACCTAGTAAAAGAAGAGAGGCAGGAGTGGACGGTGCTACGAACTGGGACGAGTTTGCGCCGACTGGAAGCTGCGCTGATTGATTTGGTGCGTCTGGAAGCCATTCATAGAAAGCTGGTGATGGAGGTTGAGGCGCTGAACCTCAAGGACGCGTGGCTGCGCTGCGCCCCTCAGCTGTTTCAGTGCCGCTTTACAGAAGTCGTTCGGGTGGAACAGAAGCATCGTTGCACCCTGATGTCGGAGGAAGCGATAGAATGCCGGCAGCTGCACGCTATCGAGGAGATGTTAGGTCAGCAGCAAGCGGCCGAAACGTCTCGCAGTGCTTTTGCAAAACTGGCGGCGATGGAGGCTGGCGATGGAAGCGGCTTGTGCGGCTACGGTGCAGATCAGCGTAGCCAGCTAGTGCTCGCTGAGCACGCTTCGTCCGTTGCAGTGCGCCTATCACTCCTGCCGAAGGAAGAAGTACATCAGCGTGATGTAGTGGTGAACGCGCGACAGGTCGAGGTGATGCAGCTGGCCGTGAATTACCACACTAATGAGCTGTGCGCTGCACGCGCTGTGATGGAGCGACGGGAAACAGCGCTTCGTCGCGCAGTAGAAAAGGCGGAGGCGCTAGACTTCAAGCACCTCACCGAAGACGCCATCACAGACCGACGCATCGCGGAAGCAACCGTCGCCTACCGCACAAATCTGCAGCAGAGCATCGCCGTACCACCTCTGCCGGAGGTGCTTCGGCAGCTGCAGCGCCTTCTCGAGGAGGAGCAAGACGAGCGCGAACTTCTCCTCTTGGACGAAGTGCGTGTACGCCGTAAGCGGCTGCCTTCTGCGGCGTCGGTGTGTGGCTCGCAGGGCGGTGTTGACTCGATGCATGAGGCGAGTGTTTCGCAGGATGCCAGACCACGTAGCTTTCGTGACCGCAACCGCAGCGGCCTCACGAACGACGCCCTTCAGCGATGGGTGCGCTTCAATCGCTAGTCCATTCCTCTCTCCCAATATCTGTGCTGCTGCACAGAGGGGCTTTGTAGATGGCTTTCTTTTCTGCTTGCTGCTCTCTTCCTTGTCTTTTTTTTGGTAATGTTATTATTGGTCGTTGCTGTTTGTATGGGAGAGGAGGAAGTTAAATTGGGAGACGACTTCTGCCGAGATATTGTTGCTGTTCGTTATCTCTTTTTTTTTTTTCTACGCGCCTGTTGCTTGCATCCTTCTCGACTTGTATCGGTGGCGGTTTCCACACCCTGCTGGTACTAAATTTGTCGTCTTGGGAAGGGAACTGCTCTTGTGCTGATGTCCGACTTCATTGTGTCTTCTCTTGTTTGCATAGTAAGAAATAAGAACTGTGGTTATTGCATTGCCACGTTTGCTGTCACTAGACCCTTTTTTTTTGCATTTCACTAATAGTCAACGCTAATACACACAAAGAAGAAATGGACGTTAGCTGTCCTCGCTGGGTCTATGTAACGCACTCTGCAGCCCGCTGCCACCCTCGCTTTCTCAACTTCGGTGAAGGGATTCGACTTTGAGGACAGCTGCGTTGGCCGTGTAATGCGTGTCATTTCTCCTTTCGCTGCTGCTTCCTTTCACAAATGCATGTCTACAAGGAGAAGTGGCTGTTTGGAACTCTCAAGAGTATGGGCTGCGCTCCCTACCCAATCAGCGGAAGGCCCACCGTGTGCTGCGTCAAAAACGCCCCTCTCACAACCACTCCTTTTTTTTTCTGTCACCTGCTTTTTTCTGGCTCTTCTTCCATCTCTCTTTTTAACAGCGCACACTTCACACACACACACACACACACGGCCTTTAAAGAAGAAAAAAAAACTTTTCATACCTTCAGATCTCCTTTTCCTCTGTTGGTGTTTTTCCAAGGAGACAGATCGTAGTGTTTTCTTTATACTCTTCTGCTTTTTTTGTTGTTGTTGGCGTGTTTAGGTTGAAGCTATGGAGGAGAAGGCGTCCCACAGCTACGACTGAGTTTGCCGAGGAAATCTAAAGCGTCTGGCTGCACTCTTGCTTTCTTCATAGCTCGCTGAAAACTGCTGGCCTTTCAGTGGGCAAATGAGAGATCTGTAAACCCACACTGTTGCACGTACCTTTTTCGCTGTTGCTGTTGCTACTCCTTTTTTAAATGTACTCTGCGTGGATTGTGGTGTTGATGTCGAGGAGAAAGGCAGCTGTCAGCGTTCATACGTTGGTTGTGTGCGTGTGCTTCCTCGTCACTGGGCTGGCTTGACTCGCCGTGGCGGACGCAGCGAGCAGCGGTGGAGACTCTTTAGTTTATGCTCGAAGGTGCACCCCAAACGATTTTATCGCCACGTGCATCCTGTGCCTCACCAACTTCACACGCCGGCGCAGCTGGGTTAAGGAAGTGAACGCGCAGCGCGACGACGACAGCAGCAACGCCGTGCAGCCTCGAGAGACGTATTTGTCGTGCAGTAACTGCCCACCAGGCACGCAGCGCCTCGGTCACAGTGGCTGCATCCGCGACTGCGGTGGGTGCGCCGCGGGGTTGCATCTCGACAGGTCCCAGCGGCCACCGACTTGCACGGCGTGCCCAACTGGCACAACCGCCTTCCCAGTACGGGCGTTTCGCGACGGCTTGTCGGGTAACTTAATCTCCTTGGGGAGGTCGCAGGTGACGCGGCTTAAATGCCCGGCCTAGAGTGTTGCATCGTGCGTGCAGAATAACAACACCGACTTTGCGTTTGTTGGCCACTCTCGTCGCCCTAGTGGAGGCGACGGCCACACGGTGGTTGGCATTCGTCCTTCTCGCAGCACTGCGAATGTGATCTGTACTCTGTCTTCCTTTTCCTACACCTTCGATGCCGCTGCTGCTAGGTGGGCGGAGGTACGCTTTGTGCTGCACGGCGTGAAGGCCGACGGCGCCGTCGTGCTTTTGCAAGAGCTCGAACCCAATCGGTCTCGTCTGGTGGCGGATGGCACGGCGTACAGCGTGCGTAACAGGGCAACCGTCGTCGGGGACAACGTTGAACCGATTTACTCCGTTGTGGTGTCATTCCGTCACAGCCGTGGCGAAGCATCAGCGGCGTCCAGTGAGCACACACTGGCGTGGGTTGACAGCCACCACGCGGGAGATGCTTCCTTTGCAGACTCGACGTAGTTTGGCTGTCGCTGGTTGTTGCAGGCGATTTCTCCGGCGGCGTCAAGGAGTGCGAGCCGTGCCTCGCCGGCTTTGCCTGTCCGCCGCTCGCAACACAAGCCGTGCCGTGGGCATCAAGTACGTTTCAGCCCACCACACACGCGCAGCGATGCCTACCGCGCACCGGAAGCAGTTTTTCGCCTGGGTTCGGGTTTCGCGAGTGCCTGCCGTGTGAATGCACTCGAACAGTCAACAAGGGCCACGCCGGGTGCAGCGAGACGTGCAGGTTCTTGTACGAGGACGTGCTCTACGACTTTACGGCTACGGCTGGTTTGGTGTTGAATACGACCGTCAGCGACGCACCGGACACCGCGGTGCGGGGCGTGTCTGTGGAGGAGGCAAACACGTCCGACGACGGCCGCCCCGTCTCGTGTGAGACGCTGTGTGTGGGGGATGTATGGGGACACAACAGCTCCACCTGCGCCTTTGCGTGCGAATGCACGAACGCGACCCACGGCCGTCACTTTAGCAGCACGAATGAAATCACACGTGACGACGAGGGTTGCGACAGCGTCGTGACGACAATGGGCTCCCTTCTGCTTCCCATGGATGCCCGCGGCGGCACCGTTGCAGGCGCAGAGCGTCACTCACAAGCTGTCATTTAGCTGCAATGCAGCCTTAACGGAGAGAGGGAAGGTGCGGCAAACAAGACCAGCACGTCACGCTCGCTGCGGGGTTTATGACGACCACATCGCACTCACGTGGCGTTCCCCGTACGCGTGCCCGCTCTGCACGGAGGACTCTTTTCTCCGAGAGGCGTCGCCGTGCGTTGGGTCGGTTTTTTTTTTTTCACGGTGTCGTATACGAAGAAAGATACGTCTGTTTTATGCAGGGACGGTGTGTACACACCACCAGAGCCTTTGGTACTGAACTGCACACTGTGTCTGGAGGAGTACTACAGCCTCAACTGGCTGCCTTGCTCTACCATCAAGAGCACACAGATCGGTGTCTACGTGCTTGACGCAAAGTACGAATGGTGTGTGCTGTCCGATAGCTGGACTCCGCAAAACCAAACGTGGACCTGCTCCGCTGACGAGACGACAGAAAGCGACGGGGCAAAGACGGCTTCTTTCATATGTGGCTTGTTTGCGATTGGCATGGCGTACGGGCTGGCTTCACCGTCGTGCTTCCGGAGCTCGCCGGGTCGGATCATATCCGCGTTGACGGCGACGAAGGTACGGTGCCCAACATGTTCCCTCGCGACCAGGACAGCGAGAGCAACGGAATGGAAGATTTCAACGACTTTTACAGCGCAGCTAATGCTGCTCGAGGTAACGCCGCTGCGGAAGGACCATCGCACAGAGAGGCATCACGTTTTTCCTGCTTAGCTGGGGCTGTGATTCCTTCCCTGGCAAACGTGCTCCATCGCGTCGGGGCCGCGACGGCATCGGCGGAGAGCGCCAGTCGCCCTTCATCACCGTTCAGTGGTGCGTCGCACCGCAACGGGTACAGCACACAGCCTACGGTGGACGACACCGTCTTCTTGGAAGCGCGTATGCAGCGTCCTTCTGAGGTCGGCAGTTGACGCAGCCAAATTATGTTCACGCTGGAAGACGACGACGACGATGGCATCTTGCCCCCTCCCACACACCATTGAGAGCGTGACGGTTAAAACTACCTCTCCTCCCCCCCCCCACTCAGAAACAGTAGAAAAGAAAGGATTCGCACAGCGCACTGGTCGCTGCTATGTGCACCCTCGTTTATGTATTTATGCTTTTTTTTTCTTTGTCGTTGCTCCCGCCGAGGCATAGCAGTGGCACCTCACACCCCCTTTCTGCGTTTCTTTTGCCTCCTCCAGTGTGTTCTCATTGTTTTCCTTTAACTGCTGCTGTTTTTATAAATGCTGCTTTTTCAGTTTTAACGGGTGCAAGACTTTGCTTGCTGAGGGGAGGGGGAACGAGGGTTTTTGTCTTGTTTTCTGTTTTACCAGGCAAACGACATGCCGGAGTTTATCGCTCGTGCTCGCCGACAACATCTATGGGTGAGTCGACGGTACAGCTGCGTCTCCTCCGTGCAGATGGTTTTAAGTGCTGACGTGACGCTAAGCGTACGCTCCATGGAGCGACTCCTGTTATCCGTGTTAAAGAAAGAGAAATGGAGTTTCGCTGAAACGCCTTGCTGAAATCGTGGAGGTGTCTCGCGCGACCTAGTGTGGACGGAGGAAAGGCAGAAAAAGAGAGTTTGCATCCCTCCTGGCTTCCGTGTTTTGGTATAACTGCTCTTTGCACACACAAACACACATACACATACACACACGCATGTACACACACGAGAGAGAGAAATGATGTGTTTCAAGGGCTTCGCGCAAGAACAGCAAGGCAGTCTAATCTGCGGATGGTAGAAGCGCCGCAGAGCGTGGTGCTGCTGGTGTACACTATTGCCCATCATGGCGACTGTGGGAAGCTTCTTTTTAGCTTCGCCTCAGGTATGTAGAGGTGGGAGGGAGGGTAAGCTAGTGAGTGTCAACAGACGTTGTGGCAAAGGGGAAGAAAAAGAAATTACAAGGACCTTCACCAGCGCCAGCAGTCACACACATGTGAAACTGCTCCTTTACTTTCCTCTGTTGGTTGCTCTTCCACTGCAGCCCTTCTCCTACGTTTTGACGACCGGTGCTGTGCTTTGTTTTACACCCTTCACTTCCCTTCTTTTCTTACTCGTTTTTCTCGCGACATCTTCTTGCTGTTTTGTCCGTGCGGTGCAGCGCATCTCCACCGGACGTGAGCGGAAGGGAACTGCCACGTCGGCGTCAGGTCATCCACACTTCTCTCCGTGCTTGTTGTTGTTGCTGTTGGGCGTGCCAGTTAGTAGGCGGAATGTCGTTTAAGACGGTGTATCCCCCCCGCGAAAAAAAAGTATCGCAGTCAACCATGAAGAACTCAGCCACGGCACCCACAGTGGCGGAGCAGGTAGCCGCCCTCCCCCCTATCCCACAACTCCTCGGCCTTGAAGACGCTGAGCTTGCAAAGAAAGACAATTCAAAGGGCAAACCGAAAAGTGTGCAACACCGTTCCACTGCTAGGACCACCATCAATATATACACCAAATCACGCGCAGGGCCTAAAGGTGCAAAGCAAGACGCACAGCCGCTTCCTGCTCTATCACGTCTTTCTCCATCACCACCCGTAGCGGACATGCCGTCGAAGGTCAGCACCTCATCACCCCTGTCTTCTGAGAAAGGTGTTGTGGCGACGACGTCATCTCCATCCCGTCAGCAGCAGCAGCAACACCAACTGCAGCCACCCCCGCCGATGCCGCGCTACCCGGGTGGCCTACGTGATTGGCGCCGTGTCCAGTTGACCCTGCAGCTGCCGTTGGCCTATCGCGATGAAGACGACATCAAGTTCACGCTGCGCCTGCTGCGCTCCCTGCCCTTCTTCTCGTCTTTGCTGGATCACGACCTTCTCACGCTAGCAGAGACGATGTCGGTGGTGGAGGTGGCTGAGGCGGGGAGGCTGCTGCTGCGCAAGCGAGCAGCACCAACGTCGTCGTCGACGGTGGCGGCTCGACAAGACCTGGCAGCAGGCAGCACTGTGACATCGCAGGTGAACCCCCTCACCCCGTCTGCCTTTACAGCCGCGGCGCCCTCCTCGCTGCCGAGCGACGACGATGACGATGGTGCCGGTCTTGCCCGGCCCAGCTGGATGATACCCGCGGCCGAACTCTTTCAGCGGTTTCGTGCGCAGATGGCGCAAGGAGATGAGCCGTCGCTGCCCGGGACGGGATTAGGGTCCTATACCGGCGCTGCCGCACCTACCCAGGCAGCGTCCTTCGGCGGGAGAGACAGCAGAGGGAAAAGCTCCACTCAGCTTGCCAGCACAAACGAGAGACCGTCAAGCTTGGGTGGGAACGCAGGTGACAGCGGCAGCGTTGAGTTGGACCAGTCAAAGACGCCTCTCTTTCAAGTACCCAAGGGTTGGCAGGATGACAATGATGACGATGACGACGACGAGCACGACGGGGAGGAGCCCTTTGTACTAGTGCTGTTGAGTGGGCACTGCGAGCTGCGGTGGCCACGGCAGCGAGGACCCGCGGAGGCCCCCAACACACCTGGCTACTACAACTACAGCATCCAGCCAGGTGATGCGATGGGTTATGCGTTGATTTGGGCTGCGCTGCCGGCTGGTGCACAGTACGTGACGACGGACACGTGCACGCTGCTGAAGGTGGACGTAAATGGCCAGCCGCACGACGTGAAGGAGCGCCTGCACCGCGCCTGCCGTCGTGCCAACGAGGTGGTGTACAAGGCGCAGCGACGCTTCCTGGCCGAAAAGTTGTCCTCTCCGCTCTTCATCAACGCCCCTGCGCGGGAAGGGGGTGGAGCGGTGGAGGGCGTTGCCGCCGATAATCACACTCCTCATCCAGGAGACCAAAAATACATGGAGAACACAACCAGCTCGCAACAGCACTCCCCCACTGCTCGCAGCGGCAGTTCAACGCTTACAGGTACCACCGCGCTGGATTCGCTCTTGGACCTCGCTGCACGCCAACTCATTCCCATTCGTGTGCCCAGCGAGGCGCTACTTCTGCGGGAAGGCCTCACCCCGGCGACGGAGTGTGCGCTGTACTTTGTGGTGGAGGGTAGCTGTTTGGTGGTGCGGCGGCTGTGGTCGCAGGACCAACGGCGCCTTGAGGCCCTGAAGGCGCACCTGCTGAAGGAGTTGGCGCCACCCAACGGTGTGAAGCCGGTGCTATCTTCGATGCCGTCTACCACCTCGATGGAGGTGGCACAGCTGCGGCCGGGCGACTACTGCGGCGACGTGGCGTACCTGCGCGTCGACCCCGACAATGCCACGTCGATTGATGCGGAGTGGACGGCGGCGTACTGGCAGAACACCTTTATCGCTCCTGCCTCTGCAGGCACAGCCCCTGATGCTGACGAGTCCCCTCTGGCTTCGAGCCTGCGAGCCAACCGGCAAAACCTGCCGCACGTAGGTGAAACGGGTGCTGCTGGCACTGCACGGGAGGGCAGCAACGAGTCGAAGTCGTTGTTCCGGCGCCACAAAGCCACGGTGCTCACGCAGCGCTCCACGCAGCTGTTTGTGCTGCTGCCCGCGGCGGCGGCGCAGGTGGTGCGCGGCACGGTGTTAGAGCGCATGAGGGAGCACGCTCGAGCGTGTCCCAGCTACGCGACGCTGCTGACGGAGCACGAGAAGTTGTACAAATGGGCTCTCTATAAGGAAAAGGTGCTCTGGGAGCAGTCTAAGAAAGCACCAGGTCCTTTTCGTTGAGTGAGCGCTATTCTTGTATATATATATATATATATATATATGCATGCATCTTCATACTTTTTTTTCTTTGTTCCGATGTAGAGTACTGCCTATTTGGAAAGAAAACAAAACAATCAAAAAGAAACAATGAGCATAGTTGTGGGTGAGCAGCACATGTGTCGCAGTACACTTCGGTGTACCGGCAGTCACTCGCGCAAGGTTCGGAGCAACGTATTTGAGCAGCGTTGTGCTCTCCTTTTTTGCAGCTTTTTACCAGTTGTCGTGCATGAAGAAGTTATTGCGGGGCGTTTTTTCAGTGCTCTTCTCGGTACCTGCTTCCCCCCCCCCCTTCCTGCCTCACTCTTTACACTGCGCATACTACGACTGCATCCCACGCACTTTCTCTACTCATTTCCTCCGTTAATGTTAGAGGCTACTTGCACATAGCATTACAGGGGGCAGCATTGTGCAATTGCACCTCCTTCTCTCACACTTACACACGTACACACACAACCTCTCTCTGTAGAGGGAGCTTCTCCAGCTCCGTACGACCTGTGTAGTCCTGCAGCATACACACACACAAAAAAAGAACTTTTTTTACGAACCTGCCCTTTCAATGCTGAACGAAGGCACACTGCGCGAATTCTATGCGCACGTATATCCGGTAGGGTTGGTGACGCAGTGGCTGGCCTACCGCCTCAGTGGAGGAGCAACAGGGGTGAGCGGCACACGGGCCAGCACCACTAAGACGCTTAGTGGTACAGAAGCGGAAGAAGGCCGGGATGCCCTCTTTGCTTGTGCGAGTGAAGGAGCTGCAGCAAAAGGACACGGAGACACCGACACTGACGGCTTTGATGGCAAGGAGGCCGCAGCGGCGGTGGGCTACCTCGCACGACGTGAGTTCTGCTTCACCCTTATTGGCGACATCTTCACGCGTTTTCGAAGCTACCGCAGCGCGGAGGAGCTGCGTGCGGAGCTGGTGCGCTCGTTTCCCGAGAAGATCGATGTTGGCGGAGTCTACAATATTCGACCGAACCAGAAGCAGGGAATCGCCAACGTGTACCCAGTGGAGCGTGAACTGGTGTTCGATATTGATATGTCCGACTACGACAACGTGCGCTCCTGCTGCTCGGGCAAGAGCATCTGTCGACACTGCTGGGCGTGGATGTCGTGTGCGGCGCACGTGCTGCACACGATGCTGCAAGACGACTTCGGCTTCAAGTACATTCTTCCCGTCTTCTCCGGCCGCCGCGGTATCCACCTGTGGGTGTGCGACAAGCGTGCGCGTCAGCTGACGAACGATGAGCGGATGGCGCTGGTCGGGTACTTGACGGTGGTGGCCCCAAAGACACTGCGTAGCACCATTGTGGCTGACTTGGCGAACCACCGCCTCATCCACCCAAGTATTCGCCACGTCCTGCGCACCCAACTCGACCGCGCCTTCACTGCCCTGTTCGTGACGTCGCCTGCTGACAACCCGAACAACGTACAGCACAGTCACAAGGCAGCGTTTATTGTCCACGACGCCACCATCTCGGTGCTGAAGCTTGGCCGTCGGGAAGCCTTAAATAGGTTTCAGCAACACGTCCACTTCCAGCAGGGAAACGTGCTCGACTGGGGTGCATTTCTGCGAGCGCTCGGCTCTGAGCAGGAGGCCACCGATGTGTTGTACGCGGTTCAGTTGCTGCTCATGTACCCCCGCCTGGATGAGCACGTCAGCACACGGCGGGATCACTTACTGAAGCTACCGTTCTGTGTGCACCCGGGCACCGGATCGCTGTGCTGTCCGCTAGAGTGGGACGCGTTGGACGACTTTGATCCCAAGAGGGATGCGCCGCAGCTGCAAGAAATGCTCATGAGCCGCACCATGGACCCGAAGTGGACGGCGCCGTTGGAGCGCATGCTGAAGGAGATGCGTACCGACGATGATGAAGCTGCCTCGTGAGAGGATAGGCGAGAAAAAGAGAGGGAGGGAGCTACATGAAGTGACACTGGAAGAGGAAAGTGCAGACAACAACAATCTTCATAGAGGAATAGAATAGATACACTCATCCGTGGCAGCTGTGAAGTATGCTGTTGGCAGAAGAGCGTTTTGAGTGTTTCTGATGGTCGTGGTGCCTCCGGGAATTGCACATGCTCATGTACCGTCGGGAGCATTGCCAACTTGGTAAACTGGTATATCAAACTGCATAGAATTTCCGAACATAGACGCATACGTTGCTGTTTAATTGCTGGTCTTTTTTTTCCCTCAGGTTTGTTCTCTCTCCTTGTTTGCGTGCATTCAGCAGCATGCCGTGAGCAGCACGAAGCTCTTCTCTGTTTTCGGCTATTTAAGTACACGAGAAGCAACAACAGACGTCTCTGTCTCGCTTTCCTCCAACTTTGTTGTGTGTGTGCGTCTCTCTCTGTGTCATCATCAGGCTTACACGAGGCATCACGTTAACGCCACACTCTGAGAAAGGTGCTCTCAGCGTCGTTTGTACAGGTGCAGGTATAACCTACTCTCCCACACAGACACCTCTGTTAATGCAGCTGAAGGCTCGGTTTCTGACATGTGAGATGACCTGTGAAACCTCACTAAATCATTGTTCCCTCTCACCTCTCCTCCTCCTTCCTGTTTCTCTCTGTGCTTGCCTTTCGCACATTTTGCTTCCTATGGATCTCCTTGTAAAATAAACACACACACACACACTTCACAAATGCCTGTGAGTGTGTATTTATGTGCTTCACCAGAAACAGTTTTTGAGCTCGGGAACGAACGTGCGTCATTCACGCAGAAAGTATTTGGCCTAACTCCCAGTGCGTTGTTGGCTGGTTGATAGATCGGTTTAATCTATTGTGTCGGTGGTGGTACGGCTTTCGTGTTGAGGCAACAGCTTCTCTTTTTTTTTTTTTACGGCTCCTCACGCACACGTACACAGACACACACCACCTTAACTTGTTGCATTGCGTCTATTTGAAAGACGGTAGCAGCGGAGAGAGAGAGATTGTGTGCACAACAACATTAGCGCCACTCTCGCGTAGGAGGCGGCTGAAAACCAGAAACACCCACACCTGTTTCTCAAGCGAGGGTGCCGGTGCGAGCGCTTCGCTTTACTTTTTTTTTGTGGCCCGCTCTTCTTGTTGTTTTTGTTTTTGACCTCCTCTGCATTGCCCTCTCCTTTTGCCCTTTACGAGGCAAAGTCGTAAATGTTCTTTGCACCACCCGCCAAGGTCCCTCGCACGCAGCGGCAAACCCTCGCAATTCAAACGCCCCCCTTCACTTACACCCGCGCCACCGAACTCGCCAGCGGCTTGACTGAGGCACCGCCTACTTCCCTTGAAGGAGCCGTGCTGATGGATTCGACGAAGGCACAGAGCATGCCGCCGGCGAGCTTCCTCTCGGGAGCCGGCACGCACATGTGCTGGATGGTGGACGAGAATCAGAAGCTGCTGCGGTTGTGGAATATCAGCCGCCCGGGGTGGGAGCGGGCGGCACCGCGGCTAGCGGAGATTCCGTTCTTTGCTGCTGCGCAGGTGGGGCTGCCACTCTTTGTGAGCGAGATGAGTGCCGAGGAAGACTCGCTGGCTTTCTGCAGCGAGCACGGCGCCATCTCCAGCCTGGATCACAGCATCGAGGTGCAGCTGCTCGACGGCGACGCAGCGATGACCGCCTCGAGTTTTGTCTGCGCGCGGCGCCGTGTGGAAACGGCGACGGTTATCGTAACAGTTCTCGGCACCACGAGTGGGATGTTGGTGGTGGACCTCAAGTGCGACGGCACACACACGGCGGTAGCGTTTGACCGACGAGACCCGGCGTCCTTTCGCTGGGCACCAAACAGCCACAACAACCTGCCATCGCAGGGGCGTTATGTGCACTCGATGAACTCCGCCATCAGCGAGGCGGAAAAGGAGAATGAGGAAGAGGAGGAGGCGTGGGAAGCCACGGAACCGCTGACATCTGCGGAGCTGCTGGCTCAGCAAAACAACGCTTCCACCTCCGCTTCTTCAAGTTGGTGGAGTTCGCTGAAGTCGTTTGTGGCGCGGGGCGAGGAGGCAACGGGTGGTGCACGGGACGGCCGCCGCAGTACGACGGGTGACCGTGATGGCCGTCCACGTCGCCCCTTGCACAGCAGCCTCGGCGGTACACAGATGGATTGTGTGTGGCCGCTCACTGCGGTCGGTCGCACCCGTTGTGGCGCTGGTGCCCTTGCCTTCACTCATCTGCAGCTGCGCCACCACTACCCCGAGCAAGTTGTGGCGGTGAACGCAGCAAACGAGATCTTTCTTCTCGACTTTGGTCCGGTGCCGCCGAGGGAAGACGCCGCCTCCGCTGTGCAACGCCCTGCACGTGATTGCGGTGTGGCAGTGAAGTGGGCCACGTCGCTGACTGCTTCGCTGGGGCGCAACGGCCACGTCGTGGCCCTCACAGAGAGCCGCCACAAGATGTGTCTCCTCTACCACGTGGCGGGCACTGCATCCCACCCGCTGCCAGCGCTGTGGTTGGTTACGGTGGACGCGTCGCTAGGGCGAGTCGTGAACTTCGTCGTGCTGAACGCCGTCGCTGACGTCGTCGCCGCAGCCGCGCGCATCCCGTCACACCACATCAAGATCTTTGTCGATGATACGCGCCGCGAGGTGCTCGTGAGCATCGGCTCCTATCTGCTTCGAGTGAACAACCAAGTTGGAGTACGGCAGCCCTGCTCCAGTGAAGACACAATTCACATCAAGCATCTCGACCACCCGATCTCGTCGCTCTTGTGCGAGGACGGGAGCCTTGTTACGTTGGACGCCAACGGCCCCCACCTCACAGTGAGAGACGTCTACGCTGCTCACATGTCGTTTGTGGGTGGTGGTGGCGCCGGTGCCTTCGACGCTGCGGGAAACCGGCGGCGCTACGATGGCGACAACTCCGGCGAAGCGGAGCTGAAGCGTCTCCTCGACGCCGTCCGTGCAGACCCGAAGCTCTCCCTGGACAGCGCGGTGCTCTACACAAGCGAGGCCCTGTACACGCAGGACGCCTCGCCGTCCCAGCGGCACACCGGTGCCGCCGAGGAGAGCGGGGCCGGCAACTGGGCCCGTCGTAACTTAAATGCGGAGGATGAGAACATTGTCTTGCGGGTGACGCGACAGCTCACTGCACGACAGCAGGCCCACCGCCGCTTTATTCTGGCGGTGCTGCGCAACGAAGCGGTGCGCGGGCAGCTATCACCGGCGACGGTGGCGCAGCTCTTGTCTGCGCAGGAGGCCCTTGTGTGTCTCTGTGCCGTGCGCAGCATGCAGAACGTCGGTCTACAACGCAGCAGCTCAGAGGAGGACTTTGCATTGGTTCAGCAAATCCTGCCGCCGTTTACGGCCATGCTCGATGCCGTGCAGCGCGGAGGCTCCTACTTGCTGCAGCGGCGCCCATCCCGGCATGGCGGCAACGAGCCGCAGCAACAGCAGCAACGGTTGGTAAAGAACGCGCAGCAGCTCGAGCGTTGTCAGCAGGTGCTGCGTCGCGCCATCATCAGCGTTGCAAATGCCATTCGACAGGAGCAGAAGGCAAACAATAAAGCCCAGAGCTTGAGTGCCACGGACAGCAACGGAGTCGCTACGCTGACCGCCGCCGAGCTGTGCTTCTCAAATCCTGCAAACCTCGTGCGACTGCTGAAGGCGATCGGCAACTACATGGTGGAGGTACGCCACACCGTCACCCTCGCTCTCGAGGACAAGTACGCGGAGTGCTACGCGGTGGGTTGCATCTACGTGATGGTGGCGCAGACCATCGTGGAGTCGCGCGAGGACGTGCGATTGATTTACGATTTCCCGAGGGCTGTGCAGGAGCAGATGTGGACGAGCTCGGCAGACCCAATTTCCGGCGTGGAGTTGTGCTTCTCGCAGAGCTGCGCGCAGCTTTCCGACACCCTGGCAGACATCTGCGCTGGTGTCCCCACCACCGCGATGAGCACGAGTGGTGCGACAGCGAACCTCGTTGCCCTCACGCAGCAGCATAAATGCGACCTGTTGGACGTGGTGGCATACTTGCTGTACTTTTCACTAACAAACAGCACGCACCACGATCGCAGCTTCATTGCATCGGCCATCACCCACACGATCCTTCGCGAACCTTTTGTATCCGGCCCCATTGGCTACCCATACGGCAGTCCCGCACCATCCAATACGTGCGCTGAGGTGGGCCGTCGCATTCTTCGCATAGCGGAACAGATGTCGCTGCGCTTCGACGCCATGTCCATCTTGATGGCCTTCGCATTGGCTACCCCGGTGGACGAGCCGGCCAGCAAACCAGAGCTGTACGAGCGGCTGCAGGTCTACTGCCAGCAGAACAGTCTAGTGCTAGACGCAGCGCTGCAGACGCTGTGGCAGCAGCGACGAGAATGGGAGCTGCTGAGTTTGCCGACGGTGCTGCCCGGCTGCCCGGATGCGCGTGAGCGTCGCAACAACTTTCTGGAGGCGCAGGCACCGCACCTGCTGTGGCTGGCAGAGCCGAGCCGCTATGATGCCCTCAATGCGGAGGGGCAGACGTGTCCACCGTACATCGCCTACGGGGACGACCAGGTCACCCATCGCAGTCGCTGCAATGCTGTTGCGCGACTCGCTTTTGTGGCCAGCGGCTCCACCACATCAAACCGCTTCTTCGACCTGCAGCTGTCAGAGGCGATTGTGCAAGCCCAACAGCAGTTTCTCGTACCGGAATGCAGCAACGAAAACCTTGGCCCGCAGGCGGCGGTGCAGCGCCTCCTGGAGCTGGACAACGTGCCAGCGTGGGTGGCCGCAGCCGTCGTGGCAAGCTACACGCTGCAGCCAACAAACGAAGA
Source organism: Crithidia bombi (assembly GCA_900240985.1). Classification (NCBI taxonomy): domain Eukaryota; phylum Euglenozoa; class Kinetoplastea; order Trypanosomatida; family Trypanosomatidae; genus Crithidia; species Crithidia bombi. Next base: position 346,815 of record OESO01000073.1, read on the forward strand.
TCTTCTGGTGCAGGTCCTGCGGCGCTGCCGTGCACACGACGGCGATGCCTTGCGGGAGATCTACATGAGCAGCGTCAGCGAGCGCGAGACGGATGCGCGGCTGCGACAGACCGCAGTGGGTGAGGCGGTGGTCACCTGCTCGAGGCTGCAGGACCGAGAAATGCTCGGCCGTGTCTGCGAGACGCTGCTAAGCAAAGATGAGTACACACTGCTGTCCTCCTGGCTGGATTATCTGTGGTCGACGAGCTGTGAACACGTTTAGGGAGCTGACGGTTGGGAGGTGAAAGAGCTTGAATCAAAGAAACGGAAATGTGCAAGAGGCACGATGATGAAGCGGGCTGGATATAGAAAGAGAGGGTGCAGAAGTGTTGGTGCTGTGCGTGCTGCGTTGAGATGTTCTGTTGGCACCGAATTGTGTGTGTGGTGTGTATGTTGACTCTTGTAAACAAAGTGGTGATGATCAGAACTCTCGTCTTTGTTTTTTGTGTGTGCAGCTATTCGGGAAATCTCCACGCGGAGGAGTTAGCTAGATTGCACGCCTCTCCCCTCCCCCCTCCTACAAGCAATAAAAAAAAAACTCTTTTTTCTATGTGTAGATGCCGCTGTGTGAAAACCGTAATCTACAGCGAGAGATGAAGAAACCAACGACGTTGCCACTTGGTGACGATGTCAACGAACGGCAGAGGAGAGCAACGGTCACAACAGCAGAAGAAAAACAACTGCTGAGTCTTCTCTCTGTTTCATGTGCCGTGACTCACTCATCTGACCCCGACTGCACAATTAGGCCGCGTCGAAAGCTGTGATTCCCGGCCTCGATTATGTGCGCTTGCTGATGAAATGCAAAATTTGGATGTAGTAATCCCGCACAATGCTGACATATTTCTTCACCCCCCCCCCTTCTTTTGACCTTCTCCTGGAGTTTGCTGCTTGTTGTCTCTGCTCGACATTCTCCAAATCGTTGAAAGTGAATACGTCAAAGGAGCGCCTCTCCCCTCATTTAGCCTCCTATAGCGAGTGAAACCTGTGCCACTGCTGTTGTTGCTGCTGTTCATTGTGCCCTCCCGCATCTTTCCCGTCTTCGCACAATTTATAATAGTAAAATGACTGGCACTACACCGTTTCTCGAGGAGCTTCTCGTCCTGAAGAAGCAGCAGGCGATGGAGCTGTTTGGCCCGTGGGATTTGAACGACGAAGGCCGTATTGCCGTGAAGCATGTCAGACCACTGTTGCTGAGTGTCTTCCCGGAGGCGTCAAACGCGCCACCGTACCTCACCTTCGGTCGCGTGAAGACTGCGTATGAAGACGTCACGCACCGGCCGTATCACGCACCGGCGTCGATGGCCACGGCCTCGTCGTCGACGCATCACGCACGCCGTCCCCGCGACCCGATGTACATCGGTCCTACCCTGGACGAGCTGCATTCTATCATCGATTCACTGGCGTCTTCGGAGAAGGAGCCAGCTGGTGCTGAAACCGCTGCGGCAGCACGCACAGCAGCAAATGGTCGGTTCTCAGCTACCCAGACGAGCACTGAACCACGCACGCTGATGTCAAGCAACTCACCGGCTGGGGCACGCTTCCGTCTCTTGCAGGGATCCATAGAGCAGATCTACCGCATGTTCTGTGCAGCGTGCACCGCATCTGACGAGCCGGTGCCAGCCGTACTACCTGTTGACGGTCCGCACTTGAAGCGTCTGGCGTGGTCGGTTCGATCGCGGCGCCTGCAGCTCGGTGAGAGCTACGCCTTGCACCGCTTGTTTGCTACGGTGGCTGACCCAGACGTGGATGACAGTGTGCCAGAAGAGAGTGCGGTGCGTAGTATTTCCCGTGACACTTTTGTGAATCTGTTTCATAGCTTGTGATTGTGTGAATAGTCGTCCCACGCCGTGGCGAGAGTGTCCTCTTCGTCAGAAAAAAAGCCTCCCGTGCCGGAGATGGTGGCGCCGTTGCCCTGTCTTTCTTGGCCCGACCAGACATCGAAAGCTGCTTGGCGTGCTCCCATTGACGCGTCCTCGGCCGCCTATTCCGCCCTCCTCGCTCGCCTCGGTGACCCTCTCCGCCCAAAACGTCACCACCCAGAGTACAAGACTACCTAAGCACAACTGAGAAAGTAAGGGCTAGCCTGTGCGTATGGGCGCTCTTCTCACAACGCGCACAGATGGCCTGGTATAAGAGCCGGAGGCGCGCCCATCGGACGTTCGAACGACAGAAGAATTCTTCCCTTCTACATGACGCGCCTACCGTCGTCGAGAAGCTACCGGATTCATGAGCAACTCTGGCTTACTTAGGAAAGACGCGTTTTTAGTACTACCTGTTTCTTACTTCCTCGTTCCCTCTTCTGTCCCTACCGTCGCGGTACTTTTTCGTCCTCTTCCTCGATTTAGATGTCTCTATGACCGTTTGGATGTAGTGTCGTGTTCTCACGCGGGAGCACAAAGAGCTACCGCAAACATAGCCCAATGCACAATGGCATCGGAAAATCTTCCAACTTCACCATTTGGTTAGTGTGTTACAGTAAAAAAAAAAAAATTGACCCGTCGTCGCCCGTTAAGGCCACCGAACGTGTCTTTCTTTCTTCTTCCGTGCCTTCTGTTGTTATTGGTTGCTATTGTCGCTTTTGTTTTCTTCGTGTCTGCCGCGGAGTTTCTGCGGCCTTATGTCGTCCCATGATATCAC